>CAAE01015006.1:1183309-1328025 GCA_000180735.1 Tetraodon nigroviridis | reverse complement strand
ATGCATCTGTCACCATTCATCCTTTAGCTTCAGCAAAAATGTAGGAAAATCTGGGAGCGATTAGCAAACGATCCCATCTAAGACATAAAAATGGAATTGTTAAAGAGGAGGATGAAAAGATGATTGTTCTTACATAATCATCTAAATACAGGTACGTATGTCTCAGTATTTAAAGAAACGCTTGAAGTCACTATATTTATTTGAGATTTGCACTCAGACCTTATATTTTAGTGAAGCTTTGCTTGTTTTTTTACAGTTCAAATATATATCCGGGAACAGGATCTAGCCCACCACATTTGGCCCGGGTTCAGCGTGGAAGGCAGGCAGCTTGTGCCTTTCCACCTTTCAGCAAGCCAAAAAAAGAAAGAAATAAAACAGATTTCCTCTGTTCATCATTCAGCTTGGGACTCTGGCTGACCACAAACAAATGCTTAACAGGCCCTGGGTTTGGTGTCCTCCGTGACAATAACATCGCACACTTTTGATGCTGATGCGACGGCCAGCATCATATCACCCACCAAATATTCACTTGTGTTGAATTTACAGATCAACACAACCCACCCACACGCTTAACATGAAAACTTCTGAGACCGGCACAAGTCAAACACTGCTTATCTCATTTTGATGCAATGCCTGGTGCGAGCCAAAGTATGCGAGCCGTTTTATGTGACAACTGGAAGCCGATGCACTAACAGTAAACGCGCTGTATCCTGGAAACGGGCTTTCGGGCAGCTTCCTGTGTTCGATTGTTCTGGATACGCTTTGGCACCTTCTGAGCACTCAAGATCCAGCGAGAACTGGCAAGAGTCGGTGGGCATCACGAGTGTGTCCATCAAAGCCAGAAGGTCACATGAGAGGTCCTGTTGTGCTGAGATTTGATGATTAATGGTGCGTGAATCAGCTTGGATGTTTTCCACAGCTCAACGGCTCCCCTGGTACCATGGCGCAGTCTCAGGGAGGACATGCCCCATACAGGCCGCCCAAATAAAGCCAACATTCTTCTACTCTTTAATTTATTTATTTTATATATATATCTGGGTGTTTAGGGACAAGGATTGGGTCATCAGGTGACATTTACATAGCTTGGTATATTGTCATTTCAGTGTTGTACACTCAGGAAGAAGAACTAAATGAAGACAGATTAACACAAACTGAGCCTTTACTAAGTTTTATCCAAGAAATGAGCACTTTTTTGATTTAAAGTGCAATTTTCTGTTTCCCAGTGGAGCTCACATATTTTAAACTTTACCAGCCCTTCACAGAAAGTGTGTAATGAGACAGCAGCATCCAAAAAGCCTTTGTGGAATTATGCAAGGATATTTTATAATGTGTGTCACCAGGACCTGGGTTCTTTTATTACCATGATTCAGCCATTGGCTTCAAAGACCTGCCCGACTATTAGAAGTAAATCTTAAGCCTCATCTCTGAGCAACCCCTGTCTTTCTTTGAGCCTGAAGGCTGCTGTATTTCTCCGATGGTGTGAACGTTGCATGTTACTGTACGTCAAGTGTCCAGAACTTTAAACAATCGACGTGCCAGATTTCCTCTGAGGATTGTGTCAAGTTGTGGCCATCAGTTATGAAGCAACAACTTGGAAAAGAGAAGTGGAAACTAGACGTGTTTAGTAACCTGACATCCCTCTTCTCAGTGTCAGGACTCCTCCAGTCCTCTGGTATTTGTTTACCTTACAGAATCCTCTTTATTTGATCTCTGCTCTCTGCTACTAGCACAATGCAGATAGCACAGTCATATTCAGCAATAAAAACACGTGCACGGCTGAACTTTTGCAGGGTGATCTCATTCTGGCCACAGCTAGATTTAAACAAGTCTGGTATCAGTGTGTCGCTACGTTATATTTTTCTCATTTAAAATATGACAGTCCTGAGTCCATTTTCTAAATTGGCTCTGAAACAGCTCTGTGGTTTTTATAACCCTCTGCTAAAGTGTTATTCCATCTTTGTGAGGACAGGCCGCAGCAGTTGTCAGTAGATCTGCGACATCGAGCGTTAGGGTCTTCCTGTGGTAAAAATCCCATTTTTGGTCAGTTTAAATGTAAAGTCAACCACTGGCAGAGCAGAAAAGCTCCAGCAACATCCCGGGGGAAATACTGACATAAAAAAAGGGCTGAACAAGCATGTTTGAAGAATTTTATCTGCAATCTGATGTTGCTCTTCCTGAGTCTCCAGCAATGCTAAATCCATGTTAGTAATTAAAAAAACAGTCACCCAAAGTGAACCCATTTCAACTCTACCCTGAAAACTCCCTTTTCCTCGGAATGGAATGCACGTTTCCATTTGACGCAAACCATCCCTGAGACGAAGCCCACTGGTACACCGAGGCCTACCCACAGCGAGCCTCACGCTCCAAAACTGAGGCAAATCAGCTTTTTCTTTTCCTGAAACAGTGGAGGGGAAGCCCTGGCTGGAAAAAAAAGACAGTCTCCAGACACAAGACGCTGCCTTCCAGCAAAGTGGAAACATCTTAACTATCGGCAGAGGACACTTTTTTGGTAAACATTGTTAGGATTCTTACTTTGAGTCAGTGATATTTTGAGATTTTGTCATATTTATGTACCAATTAAAAAAAAAATAAAAAACCCTCAGTCAAAAACCTTTATGAATTCCACCTGATAGGACCTCTGAGTTGTTAGATTAAGTTACACAGTTTTATTTATTTATTTTTTTTCTTTTAATACTAAGTTTGGGGGTGAAACTGGCAGTTATTTCCATCCTCATCGCCGTTGTTGTGTCGCTCCAGGCTGTGAGCAGCCTGCTCCCTTAGTGGCTGCAGACACAGGAGCGACCAGCCCTGCGTGGACGGGGGGACGGTGGGGACGCGGGGGACGCGGGGCATCAGGGTGGGAGAGGAAGGCGGTGGAGGAGAGGTCGCGATTCCCCTCCACGTCCGCGCTGCATCCACGCGCGTGGAGCCAAATACTCCGCTGGAAGATGTGTCATTACGTAACTCTTGACAACCGTCGTCAAGCCGCCTGTGGGCGAGGAGTTTTGATTGACAGGCGGGACTCTATAAGAGGAGGAGGAGGAGGAGGCGCAACTGCTGCAGCCTCCACTCCGGACGGTGGATGAGGTCGCCCACAGTGGACTTTACTCCTTCATGCGGATACATCTGCTCACTCCAGCGTCGGCACAGCCCGAGTGGCTCACGTCTGCTTTCTTTTTAATTGTTGGATAGCCTTTTTTTTTTTTTCTCCCTTTGGAAATCGCATTCTTTAGGTAAGCTACACCTCGGTTTTGCACGGAAATATCGTTTAAGGCAAACCTTAATCACTATTGGTTAAATTGTGTCGATGCATTGTTTTATATTATTTCATCTGAATTATCTTTAAAATGATCTTTTTTTTTTCTTTTTCTTTTCTTTTTAAGGAGACATGAGACCTTGGAGAAGCCTGGTCTTGCTTCTCTTATCATTTCATTTCATCCAAGCTTTGCTGGAAAGTGAGTACACAACTGATGAACATGTGACGCAAAGAGGATTTTATTAATTGTTTTTCTGATAAATTCAAATTTATGTCAAAATTCCTTCTTCCCTTTGTTTGCTCTGTAGATGGTGAGCAAGAAAACGAGACGTCTTTCGACTTGTTCGAAATCAGCCACATCACCCGCAGGACACTGGGTGCCAAACAGTTCCGGGGCCCAAATTCCGATACCCCGGCATACCGCTTCATCCGCTTTGACCACTTGCCCCCGGTCAGCACCCCCATCCTGAAACAAATCCTTCGACAGATGCAGTACAACGAGGGTTTTGTGTTCATGGCCAGCATGCGGCAGGACCGTACCTCTCGGGGCACCTTGATCGGCTTCGAGGGCCCCAACGGCCAGCGGCAGTTTGAGATCGTGTCCAACGGACGGGCCAACTCCCTGGACCTGGTGTACTCGGTGGACGGCTCCCAGAACATAGTCCAGTTTGAGGAAGTGGATCTGTCCGACTCTCAGTGGAAGAATATCACCCTCCACGTTCACGGAGAGAATGCAAACCTGTTTGTGGGCTGCAGCCTGATAGACAGCTTCATCCTGGACGAGCCGTTCTACGAGCACCTGCAGGCCGAGGGAAGCCGCATGTACGTCGCAAAGGGGTCCAGCCGGGAGAGCCACTTCAGGGTGAGACACGGTGGACACTCTTCTGGGGCTGTAGTCCATCACAGAGGCCTGAAAGGCTATATCATAATTCTAACTGAGTTCATCTTATTCCCACCATTTTTTCTGGAAGCTGTAGCAGCCAGAGTGGCTCACAAGCCGTGGTCTTTCTGTGTGGAACCGAATCTAAATTTAAGCACCAAATTACCCCTTGTGTGTAGAGTGTGTGAGTCAGATGCATTTGCAGCTGAAGTGTGAATCTCCAGTGCAATTGTTTGTTAGTCTTTTACCCCTCGTGTACGGTTTAACAACATTTATTAAACATATATCTTAAAGTGCCTAGTTAAGACTCCTCTTTGCCTGTCTTGCAGGGCCTTCTGCAGAATGTGCGGTTCATGTTTGACACCACGGTGGAAGACATCCTGCTGAGCAGAGACTGTGAGGTCCCCAAGCAAGGTCAGAACCAGCAGCCGTTTCTCTCCCGTGCAAATTCCATCCTGGTTCATGATGAGTCAAAGGAATTGAAGCCGCGAGACCTTTTGAGCTCGATACCTTGCAGATGTGATTAGGCAGCCCGTCACATGCAACCCTCTAATGCAGGGTGCCTGCGTTTTGTTAGAAGTGCTTCAAGTGTCCCAGGCATTTTTCCAGAACAAAATATTTTGCACTCTCTATTTGCTCCCTCTGTGGGAATTTCGCTTTGTTTTTTTTTAATAAAGTCATTTTGAAGTGGGTCAAACAACTTGCAGATTTGCCGTGTGGGAGGAGCTTGCAGCATTACTTCATGTTTACGGAAACATAACATATCAACGCGACAGTTTCGGGGGGGTCAAACGGTGTGTGTTTTGAATGAAAGGAGATACAGATGCTCACGTTTATTTCTGTTGGCAGCGAACCTGGGAAAGAAAATAGAAAGTGAATGCTATACTGCCGAGTGGGTAGCCTCCACTTCTGACTGCACACACACACACACACACACATGCACAAACACACAATGAAGTCATGACTTGGCTGATCTCTCAGCAGAATTTTAGCTCATATGAGAAACAATACCCTCCTGATGTCCAAATGAGCTCACGCGAAGGAAGCCTGGAACTACCAGGGATGTCTGACGAACATCTAGATCAGCCTTTGTGCAGGAGCACGTGTGTATGGTGGGGTCGGGGGTCATGGACCAGGTTTGGAAGCCCTGCCTTTGGTTTGGCACAACAAAGCAAATCCATATGCCACGTGTGCATATGAGTGTGTGTGTGTGTGTGTGTGTGTGTGTGTGTGTTGTAAAGAAAAGGTGGCAGGCATTCTTGTCACCACAAGCAGTGTTAAATTTCAGCTGAATGAGTTTATTTGTTTAGCAAATCTTACCAAAGCCTGGGTTTTTTTCTCCATGTTGGCTGGTTCTAGTCAGGGTTCGGAACTGGTAGCAGTCTTCGTGCAAGGAAAATCTAGCATACAGCCACTCGAAAGCTGGCATGATAGTTGTTAAGAAGCAGCAACCTTTATAGAGAATCTATAGAAAAGGAAGCTTGAATGCATTCACAGGCATTTACTTTGTTTAAACTGACATGCAGCAACAAAAGCCCTACTGAGATTCATAATAAACCAGCAGATAGAAAAGCAGGTCAAAAAAAACCAGACAAACATAAATATAATGTAAAATGAGACAACCTTGTGAAACTTGAAGGACAGTTTGATTTAAAAGCCAATATTCTTTATCGATTTACCCAGCAGGACCCAAGCTTGGCGTTCTCCTGCGTACAAACAGCAGCTGCTCTGACCTACACCATACATGCACCCGTGTTGCCCTTTGAGCACTGATCCTGACCCCTCCTTCTGCCTTTGCAGATGACGGCAACATCGTGAGAGAGAGTACAGAGATCATGGACGTAAGTCCTTCCATCACTACAAATGTTATAGGCCAGAAGACAGACGAGGTGGGATCCAACATGTGCGAGCGCTCCTGCGAGGAACTGAGCACCATGTTCCAGGAGCTCAACGGCCTTCGCGTCGTAGTCAGCAACCTCATTGATGGATTGCAAAAAGTGGTGAGTGGAAGTGTGTTTTTCTGCCCCGTGTTTGTTTTACTACAGATAGACGGCTGCTGCTACCCAAAGAAAACCAACATTTTGGAGAAAATTGACATTTTAAGAAAATAAAGCAAACAAATCTCAGCACGGTAGCCAGGAGGTAAAAGGTTGGAATTAGGTTACTAGGTAACCTACATTGCTTTAAAAAGCAAACATTCTTTCGCCGCAGGGTTGTTTATAGAATCTCCTGTGATGGCTGAACCTGCTTGACTGATGCTATCTGTGGCTGCGTGAGTCAGACAGATTTTATGACATGCTACATGTGGCTATAGGAAGTGGTCTCCTGGCAGAGCTGGGGTCCAGTCTAATGTCTGGTTGTGTTTAAACAGTCCATGTGTTTCCTCAGAGTCTGGGTATAACCCATGGGGAAAGAAATGCTTCAAAGGGTCCCTGAGGCTCTTCCAGACCAAGTGGTGTCTTAGATTCAAGTGCTACACTTTCTGCCTTTTTAGACAAAACATTTGGGCTTTGTTCATCAACTTACAGTTCCTGGGCATTCGAGAATCCTGCCAGTGTTTGCCGGTTTCCAGTTGTGCTGAAGGATATAGAGTTTTCCCTAAAAGCCTGCAATAAAGAGAAACACGATGCTTAAGATGTAAACAGATCCAAAGCAGCATGTATTTTTTGTTACTACTGACAGCAAGTGTCTATTTGGTAACTTTTCTGCTGATACAGAGGATTTTAAAAACATAAATACACTTTTTTTTTTTATCCAAAGGGCAACAATTACAAAGATAGAAATTTTGCTGGAGACAGTGTTGTTGTAGGGCCAGCCAGATTATCATGTCTTTCATTTGGAGCAGATATTTTTAAATCATAAAGATGTAATTTAGTTAGGCCAGTGGCCAGTTGTGATGTCAGAAAATGCTGCATTAGATAACACCCATTTTAATTGCCATGCACGAAGTGTTTTTTTAGTAAAATGACATAAAATATCAGCTGCACTAATTTATTAAAGGTGAGGTGTTTTAAAGTCTCATTGTTGTGTAAATGTGGAATTGTTCACCCACCTACAGTCACTGTTTTGCTTTTTTTTTGTGAAAAAGTTGTGATGAATCACTCATCTGGTAAAAGATGAAACGTTCCTTAACAATTGATTGCTGAATGACGTAACCAAAAAAGGTTCTGATAGTTGGGACTGTGATATGATATAATGTGACCTATTGTCTCTATTGAGAAAAGCAATCCAAGTTCCTCAACAATTTAAATAAATGCTGTTTTATGTGCTTTTAATCAGCATAGTAATTCATATTTCTCAAATTAGTTTGAGTAATGTATTGACCAGTGTTGCCTGGCACTTTTTTTATTACAGTATAAAGCAGTGACAGTACTAGGGATTCCTCTAGTTTATTCTAAGTTCTGAAGTGTGGATGTTTTATTTTAGACAGAGGAGAACATGTTTATGAAGGAAGCCCTTGGCAAGATGAAGAACTCGAAGGAGAAAAACATGTGCTGGCAGGATGGTCGACTGTTTGAAGATAAAGAAGACTGGATTGTGGACAGCTGCACCAAGTGTACCTGCCAGGTAGGACTTTTGGTTTTTTTTTTTAATTCTTTTCCTGTGTTCCAGTTTAAAATGATAAATAAAATCAAATGATTGCTCCGTGGCAGTAACCACAGAGCAATCATTTTATCTAGAGCAAGGAAGGCCTCTGTCTCAGATACACAATAATCCACCTGAGCGAGACCAAAATTACTCTAAAAACCCAGATCTTACAGTTGCATCCTCCTCCCAGTAAAGTCCAAATACAAACATTGGAGGTTGGTCTCAGTGTGGAGACTGAACTCTTGCTGTACAACACTAAGAAATTTGACTTCTTCATGCTCTCAATGATGATGTGATGTGATTGTACACGAAATATACATGCAAGTTCCAGCCCCTCCCCAACATGTTTGACGGTTTTTTTTGCCATCTAGTTCGCCAGGACGGTGGGTGGAGTCTGTGGTCACCGTGGTCCTCCTGCTCAGTGACGTGTGGGGAAGGACAGATCACCAGGATAAGACATTGCAATGCTCCTGTGCCCCAACTAGGAGGCAAAGACTGCGAGGGGAATGGAAGGGAGACTCAGGTCTGCACTGCCGAGCCATGTCCCAGTGAGTATTTAAGTAAACCTTGAGGCTGCATGTCTTTTACTGCTGCATCCCTGGCAAGCGTCCAAACATCTTCATGCATCATGGTTACCCTGAGGAAACATTCGCCATGTGTTTTGGGCTGACCTCTTTTCTATCACTCAGGAAATGTTGACCCAAATAAACTTAGCCTGTTTCCCTTTGCAGCGTTAGGCTCCACATTCCACCAAGCCGTTTTTTAAATTTTTGACCTAAAATGTTAAAATATTCAGACACTAAGGATTTTGATTTCTGAGGGATCACCTCAACATTCCTACTGTAACGGGGTTTGTCTCCTTTTTGTGTGTTTTATTAGTTGATGGTGGTTGGGGCCCTTGGTCTCCATGGGCAACCTGCTCAGTAACATGTGGAGGAGGTGTCAAAACTAGAACGCGTGAGTGCAACAGCCCCCAGCCTCAGTATGGCGGCAGGAGGTGTATTGGGAAAGCCAGTGACAGCGACAGTTTTATACAAAAAACTCTGCCCCATTGGTGAGCAAAAATACGTTCACACGGCATTTGAAAAGACTGAGATGTGTTAAATTTAACAACCTAATAAAAAACCTAATAAAAAATTGTTAAGGAAAGTGTTGATACAGCAATGATAGATCTCACACAGAAGAAAGCAAGCATCAAACATCTGTCATCAGTGACATTCTTGTCATGCTAACCTTATGTAGATGGCTGCCTGTCCAACCCATGCTTTGCTGGAGTGGAGTGCAACAGCTCTCCAGATGGATCCTGGGACTGTGGCCCGTGCCCAGCAGGTTTCCGTGGAAATGGTACCAACTGTCATGATATGAATGAGGTAGAAATCTGCAGCGTATGCATCCCACAGTCTTGTGACTTTCCTTTGCACGTGACAAGGGTTTATTTTTCACTTATTCCTAGTGTGACATGGTATCTGATGTTTGCTACCAAGTCAACGGAATGCAGCGCTGCATCAACACCGATCCAGGTTTCCACTGTCTGCCTTGTCCGAAACGCTACAAGGGCAACCAGCCTTTCGGCATGGGTGTGGAGGCTGCCAAGAAAAACAAGCAGGTGACTCAAGCACAGACGGGGCACTGACTGATTGGTCAAAACCAAACCAAAGTTCATCTTCTGCTAACGACCGGCAGCTGCGGGTTTCCTGGGACACAATATGACAACAATGGGTGGTGCTGTGGTGCATTTAGTGGTATTTCATGTGCTACATGTTCTGTGGCAAGCAGAGGTGGTGAGATTTAGTTGGTGGCTGAATCGTTGCTGTTGTCCATTCAGGTGTGTGAACCCGAAAACCCGTGCAAGGATAAAACCCACAACTGCCACAAACATGCAGAATGCATCTACATCAGCCACTTCAGCGACCCGATGTACAAGTGTGAGTGTCGCACTGGTTACGCTGGGGATGGCTTCATCTGTGGAGAGGACTCGGACCTGGACGGCTGGCCCAATCAAAACCTGGTGTGTGGCACTAACGCCACTTATCACTGCAAGAAGGTAAAAGAAGCCACAGTCGGACATTTACTGTTGTCCATCCTGCAGAATTACAGAAGGATCCACAAAGGTTCTGTTTTTATTTCAGGATAACTGTCCCAGTCTTCCCAACTCTGGACAGGAAGACTTTGACAGAGACGGTCAGGGAGATGCTTGTGACAAGGATGACGACAATGATGGAATTCCTGATGAGACGGTAGCACACTGAAAGTGTTATTCTTTCTTAATTCCGCGCAAACCGCTCCCTGACAGCCATCATTTTTCCGCAACAGGACAACTGTGGCCTCCTTTACAACCCTCGCCAGTTTGATTTCGACAAGGATGAGGTGGGCGACCGCTGCGACAACTGCCCATATGAGCATAACCCCGCCCAAATAGACACCGACCACAATGGCGAGGGAGATGCCTGTGCGGTGGACATTGATGGAGATGGTAACATAGATCTACCATGTTCTGACCTGGCTACTCAAGCTGTAAATTTATAGCTTTAAGCCTTAAAATTTCACAATTTGTCCAATTTTTTTTCCCTCAGGAATCCTGAATGAGAACGACAACTGCCCGTATGTTTACAACACTGACCAGAAAGACACTGACATGGACGGTGTTGGTGACCAGTGTGACAACTGCCCCTTGCTGCACAACCCTGACCAGGTTTGAACAAAGTCACCTGCTTCCACTTCTCTGCAGCAGAGAATGTGTTAAAACACCTGTCTACTCGTCAGACGGATGTGGACAATGACCTGGTTGGAGACCAGTGTGATAACAACCAGGACATCGATGAAGACGGCCATCAGAACAACCAGGACAACTGCCCTTACGTGGCCAACTCCAACCAGGCTGATCATGACCAGGACGGCAAAGGGGACGCGTGTGACTTTGACGACGACAATGACGGAATACCTGACGACAGGGACAACTGCAGACTGACGCCCAACGCAGACCAGCTGGACTCTGACGGTAAGGACATGGCAGTTTTAAACAATGAACATTTTCATGTGCAGCTGGAAACGGGGTTTGCTTATAAAGATGAAGATGTTTACACTGAACAGCATTGCTTCACTACAACCTATAAATTCTGTCTTTTACTGTCTTTATGACTTTTGTTGTATAGCTTAAAACGTGTATAGGCCAAATCAAGACAAATATCTATGAATTAACCTCCAGTCAAATCTTCTCTAAACACTAAAAAGTCATTTTTGTCTTCATCAGAAATATTAAAGAGACCTGAAGTGAAAAACCACTGAGGTGGTTGTATTTTCCAGCCAACACACAAGCTATAAAGCTATAAATGCTGCTTTACATTGTTTCTATTGTGATTATTTCCACCCTCAGCATCTAGCTTCATCACTTAAGGTGTGAAATGTGGTAGTTGTGGAAAGAATCAACTCCAACTGGCACAGGTGATGTCATTCTGCATGACTTCACTGGTCAGTATTTTTATTTCCATTAAGCTTTGGTCATAATGAATCCACCATGCTAAAGCAGGGTTACCTGGAGTTTGTACAGCTGACTCTAACTGAAAGCAGACCGCAAAGACATACTGATGCCCCAGAAACACATTTTTTCAGAGCTCGCCAGCCAGGGTTTGATGGAATTTTTTAAGGTCCTTGAGAAATGTTTGTGGCAACATTTAATGCGATGGATTGGACCCTGGCATTTTTTGATCTCCTGGCCAGTAAAACTAGAGAAAGACTTAAGGTCTCAGATAGTTCTAAAAATCAGTACAAAAAGAAAAGAAAATGTTGTTTTTCCTCTGGAGACTTGGCAAAGGTTGACTTTTTTCCTCTCTCCTTCTCAGTGAACTAGGAGGAGCCCTCCACACTTTGGAAAATATGGTTTATAGCAGGAGTAGCTACTTTGAACTGAGTTTTAACCTGTTAATTTCACTTTTATTTGACCAGGCGATGGAAGAGGAGATGCCTGCAAAGATGATTTTGACAATGACAGTATTCCAGACATACTGGATGTGTGTCCCGAGAACAATGCCATCAGTGTTACAGACTTCAGGAAGTTCCAGATGGTCCACTTAGATCCTAAGGGAACCACTCAAATTGATCCCAACTGGGTGGTGAGACACCAGGGCAAAGAGCTGGTTCAGACCGCCAACTCTGACCCAGGCATCGCAGTAGGCGAGTTTCGCACTTTTAGCCTTTTTTATGAACAGTGCAGAGCCACTGGTTTGAAGGTCACGTCTTTTTCCCACCCTTGCAGGGTTCGATGAGTTCAACGCCGTGGACTTCAGTGGAACGATGTACGTCAACACAGACCGAGACGATGACTATGCGGGCTTTGTTTTTGGCTACCAGTCAAGTAGTCGGTTTTATGTAGTGATGTGGAAGCAGATTACACAGACGTACTGGGAGGACAAGCCTTCTAAGGCCTTCGGCATTTCTGGCGTCTCGCTCAAAGTTGTCAACTCGAGCACTGGCACCGGAGAACACCTCAGGAATGCTTTATGGCACACGGGCAACACCCCTGGGCAGGTGGGCAGCACGCTTAACACCAGTTATCTGTCTGTTCTAAAAGTTGTAAAAGCTCTGTATCCCATCAATGGTTTCATGTAGGTGCGCACTCTGTGGCATGACCCCAAAAACATTGGCTGGAAGGATTATACAGCTTACAGGTGGCACCTTATACACAGACCTAAGACGGGTTTTATAAGGTGAATAAAGTTTTTAGGTTTTACTACCTGCTATATATGAATGGAGAGATTTTTGATCTTTTACTGGCTTGTGCAGGGTTGTGGTCTACGAAGGTAAACAGATCATGGCCGACTCAGGACCCGTTTATGACAAGACATTTGCCGGAGGAAGATTAGGCCTGTTTGTGTTCTCTCAAGAGCTGGTGTTCTTCTCCGACCTCAAATATGAGTGCCGAGGTTAGTGCAAACGCTTTCTTCTTTTTTCTCATTTTATAGACAGGAGCAAAAAAAAAACAATAATAATACCTATGAAATGGTCAGACATTATTGATTTATTTTTTAAAACCTTAAAATTTTTTCCAAACCTCAGACAAGGAGGAGTTGCCACCAGTGTTCATAAGGTAATTAAAGAAGCGGGTATGTGTTGCTTATGAGCAAACGCAAGCAAGAGTCATGCTATGTTCTTGTCTGTCTGCTCACTCATCTAAAATGTTTGTGCTGCATCACAAAAGTCCTCATGTCATCATGGCATAAACTGAAGGTGTTGTGTTGAGTGCTAAACATTGCAGTCCATTTACACAAAGCTCCATTTGCACACTTCTGCTGCATCCCACAATTTTGGCTTTGTGTAATTGAATGTCACATTAATGTAAATGTTGCAGTACTGGGATGTTTTTTTTCTCCATCTTTCTGCAGATAACTGAACTAAGGCCGGTTTGGGAACAACAACAAAAAAACTCCAGGTGGTAACAGATAAGAACGCCAAATCATCACAAAGACTTTCCATACTTTTATTCTGTGTCTTGCCTCCAATCATCTAGAGAAAATTATGGTTATTTTCAGCTTTCCTGTTGATAGGATTCCCAAGATGGAAAATAAGGATCAGCAAATTATCTATTTTGACTCGGTATTAACTAATATCTGCAACTTAAATGGTTCATTGTACAGCACTCACATACAGTATGTTTTCACACTTTTTTATTTTTAATCAACTTTCTAGGGACCCAGTCGTTCTCATTCTTTTTTTTTCCCGTTTTCTTCATTTCCCTGATCCAACCTGAATAAATGATGTTTTTACCTTTTGTGATGTAGCAAAGGGGCAGGGTTTGCCTGACCGTCATCGAACTTCCTCAAAAATTCTCAAAAGCGTATTTGTTTTCTTTTGTGTTCCCAATTTGAAAGAAACTACAAATTCAGAGAAAGAGGCAAATAGGACAAGAACATCTGTTCAAGGCTTTCAGTTTTGCGAAACATAACTTTCAAACTGCAACTGAGACGTTTAACTTTTTAAAGACATTTACAAATTGTTTTTACATTTAAAACTTATAATGAAGAATTTTGCCAAATGATACGTAGTTAATGCCAAAGATGTTTATACTAAGTTTGTATTATATTTCCAATTGTTAAATTATTTATGCTCAGCATTGTTTTTTGTTGTTTGCATTTTGAACTAGAGTATGTAAATATTATTTATTTGTTTACACTGACGAAATGTGGAATTGAAGGACACAAATCTCGAGACAATGCAAAATCACTGTTGCCTAAAGGGAAACATCAGCTGCTTTCGGTAATTGCGAAAATAAACGCAGCATGTGTTTATGCATCTGTAGCAGTTGCCAAAGAAAGTTACATAATTCTGGTACAGCATGTCTGCAGAGTTCCATCGTGTTTATTGTCCTAGCTGTGCAGACCCCCGTCTCTTCATCCATCGTGTGATGTATCACCTCCATATTCAGCTACTCTGAATCATCTGCGGAACCTTTTAAATGCTCCTCTACCATAATTAGCCTGTGCATCATATTGAAACGCTTTTGTGTTTAAACACAACTGATCAAAGTACTGGCATCAGTTTAAACGCAAGGAAAATAATACACCAGCAGGTAAAGTTTCTCAGCGAATCGGACGAGTAACAAGCACCATGTGAGGGTTTCCATCAGCAGGTGGAAAAAGTTAGCAGTTTTGACGTTGCAAAGGTAAAGCAATGCCAGAAGTTGCATGCAAATTACACTTTCATCCATCCTTCATCATCATGGACTGATTTTAGTGGAGTTGGGTTGGTGTTGCTGTTGAATAAAATAATCCAGATAGAAGATAGAAGAACATCTGTGTGATTATTTGCTGTAAATGAGGATGTGTTTGTGTACAATCTTTGTGTCAATTGTATAGTATTTGTGTTGTTTGGTTTCCATCTTGTTTGTTAAAAGATTGCAATGCACAAAATATTTTTGTTAAACGTGTTGTTGGACATTCATTTTCTACAAACAGTGTAAAGTTGTTCTTTTTCATAACTAAATGTCTTGTACACCATTGTGCCTGTTGTGTACAATAAATTGATTATTAACTATTACCAACTGTCAATGTTTTTGAGATTTATTGTATCTAATATACATGTAGCACAGTCAGTTTTAATTAAATAATTCTTTCTATGTCACATAGACTATCAAATGAAATTAGAAATGTTGCATTACTTCAGCTGAGGAATTTGTGACAATATACACTCCGGCTTACAGGACTGACCTGAAATTTTTAGCTGAGCAGTTTGTGGTTTTGCACTACATCATCCATCTCGCAGTGTGAAAACCAGGGGTTAAATAAATGATGGTGAGGCCAGGGAACGACACGTGCTATTAGAGAAAATAGGAAAGTCAAAAGCTCTCAGCGCTCTGCCAGAGATATTTGGGTTAAGGCACTTGGAATAGCCCACGTGGCACACACTTGGCTATGGGTCTGGCACTGGTGGCTGACGCCCACAAACCCAGAGCTGCTCCGCCAGAGGATGTCAACGTGTGACACAGTAAACTGGTGTTTTCTGCTGAGGTGGGTAAAAAGGAGCAAGCTTGTTAAAAGAAAGAAAAATGGAAACTTAGTTTCACGAGAAAAGCTGAGACAGGAGTTGATGGAGGGATAGATGGATGGGATGGATAGATGCTCAGAACTAGATCACATGTTTAAAAAGCACAAACATAAAAATACCAATCCATCGTCCCACAAACAGTTTTTTAGGTCACTTGTTCCCATTAATGGCACATAAGGGAATAGGTGTCAAAATCAAATGAGTAATGTTATTTAATATTCAGCTCACCAGCTAAAATGACTGCTGGTGGACTGCCAAAACACAAAGGCTTATCTGGTCTAGACATCTAAATTTTCTCTGCAGCTAAAGAAATGAGACAGTAGTTCAGTTTCTCAACGAGATGTTGGACTTTTCAATTGTATTAATTTGTTTTTCTTCTAATATATTATAAAACACTTTGTGAAATTCAGTCATTAGTTTGTTTTCCAGGAGTTAGGCAAGAAGATTGATGCTGCTGTCGTGTCTGTGCGTAATGAGCCCTCCGACAGAGTCTAAAAGTGGGCAAACCTGTCCACCAGCCATCGTGCCTCACCAGAGAGCGTGCTAGTTGGAGAAAATCAGAAGCTGAAACTGCGCTGAAACCCCAGCTGCCCGGCCTCTGATTAAAGACCAACCGTGGCTTCGACCTGCAGGAAACATGCGTTTCTCTCTGCTTCCCGTAATCCAAGTGAAAACCGGCACCGACGGTTCCCACCGCCTTTTTTTAATGACCGAAGCTCCGCTGCTGCTGAACAAAGTGGCGGCGGCTCTGCCAGGAGTAAGTGTGCTGTGAAAGCAGTCAGCCTGTCATTTGAAATAAAGCAAGTCATTCATTTCAGGGCATGAGCAACCTGAGTCATTTGGAAAATATCCTTCTGTCAGCCAATTCCAGGGGCACACAGTCATTCCTCCCAGAGAGCAGGGTGCAGGGAACTGGAGCCCAGTAGCAAAAGCTCTGAGATCCTCAGTGACTCCGATCGTCACACATCCAACAAGCAACAAATCCGTATGTAGTCATCCAGATATGATTCAGGCCATCGCATCCAATAATGAATTCAAAGCGTTGGGCTTTTCCCACCTGGGTCTCAGTGGCATCAGGGGTAAAGTGAAGCACCGTCTAAGTGCCTGCTCACAGGACGAGAAGGAACTCAACAAAGAGCCAGCTCTACAGTGGAGACGTTTGACCTTTCATTGCTCAAAGGTCAGAGGAGCCCGGGTTTAAGGTGCTAAATTACCGCAGCATTACTTTGTCTTATAACTGCTACCATAACCACAGAAACTACAGAAAGAGCACAAATTACGATAGGGTATGATACCGAAAACGACTTCCTGCACTGAGTTGAGAAACAACACCAAGTCTCACACAAATCACATCTGACACATACTTGATACAATGGGCAGAGCAAGTACACTTCCAGGAAGCTTGGAGCATACTTGGCAGGTTGCAAACTTTGGATTGGAAGCGTACTTGAGCGGCCATTGGTGACATTTCACAAGAGCACCACAACAGGACCGAAAAGTATGCACATTGAGAAAAGGCCTTTAAATCATGTGGTGAAGCTGTGGCCGGTCAGTAACCCCACACCAAGCTGCAGGACCTCAAACGCCTCCTTCCGTCTGATTTATCTGACTTTAAAAATAAACTTTGCTGTCTTTATTTCTTTTGGAATCCAGAGACAGACCTTATATCCCTTTAATTCCTTTGTTTTGAAAAAGTGTTTTTCCTTTTAATCCCATCACCCAAGAATGCAAACATCATTAATACTCAGAGATAGTTTCGTCACGACATTTCAGATACGTACTGTAGGTTCGTGTGAGTTTGTGTAGTTTTTATCCCCGTAACCCAAAAAGCTGAGACTGATTTCAAACGAATTTTGGCGTGTGGTTTAGTTATGACCCAACAATGAGTTGAGTAACTTCTGGTGTTGATCCATATCTGGATCTGGACTCCAGATTCAAAATATTTTGTATGTTTATTACCAACAAAAGTCAGAAATTATAAGTGGGGCCAAATGAGATGAAGCCTGGATGTGACCTAATGCTGAAATGATTAAACTGTGGTTTGAACCAGAAAAGTTAAAAAATAAATAAATAAATAATTGATATTATTGTTTGCTTTTTTTATTTGATTTTTTTTTTTTTTTTTTAAACACAAGGAGCATTTTTCATTTTTTTAGTTTCCACTTATTCTAATAAAACACTGAATTTGTATTTCTAAGGATAAGAAAAGCCGGACCTTAGGTTAAGTTTATGATGGTGAAGGAAGTGCAAGGTTAGAAATAAGTAAAAGTCAAGGTAAAAGCAAAGACAGCTGCATAAAACTGTGTCTTAGTGCTATGTGCGTGTGTGGTAATTATTTATCCTTTTTTTTTTTTATACAACAAAATGGCCATATTGGTTAAATTAAAACCAACCAACCAAAATAAAAGAACAACTAAGAAAAACCCCACCATGCTCAACGTTGATTTATAGTAAGCTTTTCATCTATTCATATGCTAGAGATGGATGCTTGACAGTGGATGACTGGATATTTCCAACTAAAAGTCCAACAGGCTGACCTAATTTTGATTCAGACGGTGAATTTTTTTCAGCGGCCCTCAAAGATAATAGACGAGCGCGAACTGATCAGTTGCACAGAGCACGGTTGGATGTGCCAAAGCAGGAAAAGCTGTCAGTTGCTCAGTTCCCAAAAGCGTCCATTTAGAGCAAGCCAGTGTACACACACGCACACACACACACACGCACACACGCACACACACAACCTGAACTCTAAAACAAACTGATTTCCCATGGAGAAAAGGAACTACTGAAAGCCCTGACGGCAAAGATAAGATGTACGTGCTGTTACTTTTCAATGTCAGAGCTCTTAGATTAGCTACCATGTTGTCATTTTGTCAGGGCTGCCGTCAGTTTGAGCGTTAACACCTATGAACGTTCAAACCATCCATCCAACTTTTACCACTTCATTCCTTTGCGGGGTCACAGCGGGGTGAAAGCTGCATCGGGTGAGCGTCAGAGTGCACCCTGGACCTCCAGGAGTTCAAACCCAGAAACCGGATTTAAAAGAACAGCGGAATTTGTGATCCCGGCAACTGTGTCGAGTGTTTGCACACATCATCAGCGCTGCAGCCCTTAAAAAGGCTCATACATCAACACGTAGAGGAGAGGGCTGAAAGCAGCGCCGAGGCTGCTCTTTATGAGCCGGACTACAATGCAACAAGCTCCCCTCCCTTTTTTCACCAGTGGAAACAAGCGATCACGCCGTATCCTTTTACATCTCTGATGGGTTTTTCAGCCATGTTGCTTTCTGTTGTAATGGAACATCCACTCGTGAAAATACACATGGCAAGCTTTGTGACAACAGCAGCCAATCACAGTTGAGAGGAGTAGGGTGGGGGTCAGTTCCCCATTACAGTACTGCTGGAAAATCTGCCAGAATTTTCCACTTTTCACTCATTTTCTTCCCGGTTTGATGTTATAGTTGGAAGGCAACAGCTGATTTTTAACATGTAACATAATTAGTTTTTTTAGATTTTTGATTAGGTGGGGATGAATACTGTTCTGTTTTGGCTGGCCCCCACAACTTTAAAGGACTGTTTTTGCCTTAGTGTGAGGTTAGAATTGGGTTTAGGTTAGGGTTACTGTTAGAGGGTTAGAGAGGATTGGTTTAGAGGGCTGGGTAATGCATGAAGTCATTATTATCAAAACTTCCCACAAAGATTTGTGTGTGTTTAAAACTGGATTTTATCACCAGTATAATTGCTTTCTCAATTGCTCTCCACAGACGTTTAAAACATTTTGAATTGGGCTAAAGTAGGCCTTGTTCGATATTCTGTGTGTCCTCGATCCAACTGTCAACTAACTCAAGCAGAACTTCACTCAGAGTTAAGAGGAACAGTAACTTTCTCCAGCATAAAGGCCATGACATAAAGATGATGCGGACTCGTGTTTAACGGGCTGTCCCCTGGCTCCCAGGCTGCGGGGTTTTTATTCGGCCTGTCTGTGGGTGACAGCTTCAACGCCAGAAGCCCGTCAGGCTCTTTTTTAGAACTACTAAAGAAAAAAAAAAAAAAAAAGCTGGGATCTTCTTTGCCCTTGCCAGCTGGGAAACCAGTAAAAGTGTCCCAGATTTCTCCAAAAATGCTGACACAACCATTGAGGCTCATTCACCACGTCTGCTGGAAAGTGTTCGTGTGGACAAGAGGATTACGTTTAAATGTTGGGTCAACTTCATCCGAACGAATCACTTCAAGTATTTGTAAATACTGTTGTTTTCATCATGCAGGGATGCATTCTGATTTGTAACACACATGTCTAATCTTCATTACAATAAAACAGCCCTGGCATAAAGTTAGTCATAGATATTTTTAAAAGAGATATTAAACTGTTGAAAAGCTTTTTTCCCCCCTTCAGAATAACTGTTATTGCTGTATAAAGCAGCCTCCACTGTTTTAAAAAAATACTAATCCATCAGTAGCAAAAACAGATGCAAAGATGTTTAGAACGGCAAACATTTCTAAAAAGAACCTTTTAGCCGCGCAACTGCGAACAATCAGATCTGATTTATCAACAATGCCATGGCTCCGGCTGCGTTGGCACGAGTGTTTGAAACAGAGGAGCATTCGCTGCTCGTCCACTTCACTCGCACCCGCATGGCCTCATTTACCACACTCGGTCGGGAAGGGGGGGGACCCAGAGTTTTACTGCAGCGACGGCTGGTCGCAGCTCTGCCCTCTACTGAGGCTCATTTCTAAACCCTGACATCTGTCCAGAGGTGTCTCCAGCGGATGGATGAGATGATGGATGAGACTAAGCAGAGTCTCAGCTTATCAGCGGCCCCGCTGGGGCCTCTGACAGATGAGATGAAATAGAAAAGGCCTCCATCAGCATCAGTTTTTATTTTTTTTTCCCTGCATGCTCTGAAGCACACATTCAAAAATTACATTAATGTCATCAAAAATAAGCTTAAAAAAATTTATATATATATATATATATATATATATATATATATATATATATATATATATATATATATATATATATATATATATATTGCACCTGAGTTTTAACCAGTGCGACGTTTTTTTCCCTGAGTTATTCAGATCTTGCAGTTTTCCAGTAACAGCTGACTGTTACTGCGTCTGGTTAAATCATTTACAGCGGACTTCATGCGCAGCTGCACGGCTCCCCTCTCTGACTTGCAAAGCGGACCTGTCTATTTTTACGGTAAAATTTAAGCATACTTAAGGTGTGACCCCAAACCTTCGAGCGGTTTGGGAACATCTTCTGATCTATTACCTTGAGGAGGTACTGGATGATCACCTGTTAATGTGTTTTGTGGTAAAAAGGGTAAAGCCTTGAGGCAGGATGGCTCATAAATCATACTCATGCCGTGATTTTACTTAATCCTCGGTGCATTCTTCAGGGCCTGTTCATCCAAATCACCCCTGTGTTGCTGAGCCAGACCTGGAGTTCTTCCTGGCTCCGTTCTGTTGGCTTTGGCCGGACGCAGCCTGATTACTCTCTGCTGAGAAGTGTCCGGACGCAGAGGGGGTAACCAGTTAATTCCTGCAAATAAAAAAACAACCCAGCGAAGGAACTCGCGCACCAGATACTCTTTCCAGATTGATTCTAGCAGATGTTTTGGTGCGGAGGTGGACGGTTTTCCCACCGGCAAAAATAGGATGCAGTCTGGTTCTCTTACATCTGCTCTTTCAGGTTAGGGTTTGATAGGGAAGATTTGTCTTATTTCTTTAACAGTCTTTGTGCTTAATTTAAATAGGGGGTATTAAATATGAGCAAAGTGATGCCAACCAACAAATGTAAAGGGCTGATTCGGTCTCGTGGTGTTGCTCTTCCGCGGTGACGGACCTGGTGTAGGAGCTGCTGAAGGGCCGGGGAAAGCAGGGCTTGTTCAGTTTGGAAAAGGGATTTCGTTTGGGTAAAGATGCCCCTTGCAAATAAAATGAGGCTACCTCATAAACACTTCATGTGATGTGGAGTCTTTAACGAGGACAAAATGTTCTTTTACCCAAACTAAAGTGGACAAATCCTCAGTTATAAGTCTCAAGGCACTTGCAAAAGAAATTAAAAGGGTATTTGCTATACTGCATTATAATTTAACAACCAGTAATTTTGAAGACACTCTAATTAATGATGGCAGCCACGACCATCTGGTTTATAATAGGTATATCCCCAACACACATAGTAAACACCAAACCCAGTAAAAAGGTGCTGCGGGGTTTAAAGATAGCTACCACGTACATCCTAACTTCAGCCCAAACTGTACGAGCTGCCTGGTTTTATCACTTCTGAGGCCCACCGACACTCACTGAGCTTAATTCCCCGGAGTCTTTTCACACTGTCTTTGGTATTTGAACTCAAAGGGCTTTTTGAGTTACTTTAATCTGTTTGGTCGTTTCCAGACAGGCACATCTTCTCTCCAAGGTTATACAGCCATAAAAGGGCCAGGAGCACCAAGCTGTTATGGGAGCTATAAAAAAAATGATAGGTTGGAAACACTTCTCAACAGTCCTCACGGTTTAATGGTCACGGGATGCCCGTGACCTCTGGTAAATGGTCAGTGGTGCTGCAAGGGGGCTGGGGGTGAGGGCGAAGGGTGGAAGCAAGGAGCGGGTATTAACTCTAGTCTAGAAAGAGTGAGGGCAGTTTCTTCTTTTTTGCTCAAGAATAAAAACATTTGGGTTTGACTTCAAAAAGATGAACGTTTCATCTTTTAAACCCAAGTTTTGACCAACAACTGAGAAGATAACTTATTATAAGAGGGGCCGGTCCACCGTTTTCAGTGATCTGGGAGAAATATTGATAAATACAATAATTAGAATAAAGTTCATCTTACAAACGGTTACATATAAGACCATATCTGCGCGTCTAACTGTGCTTTGTTGCCTGAATATTTGCTTCCCTCTAGGGTTCAGAAGAGGAACAACGATTCTAGTACAATTAAATCTATTCAAACTTGTTACTTCTAACTTACTTTGAAACTTGCTCGGTCGAAATAAAAAAAAAAGCAAAAATTGTTTAGAAATAAATATAACTGATTACTGTGGCCCTCTCCACAATCTATAATTATGATTAAACTTAAGGGATATTGATAACTTTTTTTTTTGACATGTTAAACATTACCAACAGGAGGGGGCGCTGTTTTCCCTAAAGGATTGGAAATGCTGCGTTTACGGAAACTGCTCTGTAAACAGTTATATTTCAGATTATGTACAAAAAGTACACAGTATCAAAATGAGGGAATCTCTTTTTTTGACAGAAATGGGCTTCCATATTAAAATGACTTAGTGCCAGACAAAACAAACAAACAAACAAACAGACAGACAGACAGCCAGACAGCCAGCCAGCAGCCCTCCAGCGCTGTCCTGACTCTGGGCGTCACCTCGGATGTTTTGAATGATCCTCTCTCGATACCTCCCTGCGTTTCCTGTTTCGAAAACCCATCACAGCAAAGAGTCACAAATAATGAGAAGATGTATTACTCGGTTACTGCGTTTGGAATCAGAAAATTAACTAAGCCCAACCCTAACTGCAACATGCATCAGGACAACGCACTATTTTCATAAATGCATTTACTTTAAATAATTATTACGTCGTCCTAATCATATTCTTAGTAAAACATGTAGACTTTTTCTGCCACTACCCTGGAAAATGCTGAACTCACCACATAACTCGCGTTTGTGCGCGGGGATGTTTTGACCGCAGTCTGCCCGCAAAGTTTGGGTCTAAAGACAGCGCCCACGTTGCTCCTTTTGACGAGAGTTTGGATTTATCTTCACGGTCATAAACGATCTTTGTCGTGGCCTGAAGTGGACGTGACGCCGGCGCGAGTCGGCGTCCTCGCGACCGGGCGATGGGCGTGGCCTCCTGATGGGTGTGGTTGCTTGCGCGACGCGGCCCGTCTTTGCTGGTCCGAGAGGGAAGAACATGGTTCACCAAAGTTTATGACAGCAGAGTCAAACCACGGAACAGCCACAACAAGGTCATCTTCTTCATTTTGCAGGTTTTTTTCTTTTTGCCGCTTGACATCTTGACATAGGTCCGGGACAGGTGAGTGTCACGTGGTTAATACGGCGCACAGAAGTAAGATAAGTAACATTGATGTCGTTTCCCCTTCTGCTGTAATGCTTTTTGACTTTGCACGTCTGATTTCATTGAAAATCCGATATTTTCCCAAGATTTGTAGTGATAGCTATTTTGTCAGCCTTGTAGGTGTTTGCTGTCGCTCCAAGCAGCGTTTAATGGTAAATACTGATAATGCCTTACAGTGCTATGGAGTCAGAGCCTCTGTAAATAAAAAGGCAGGTATTTACTACAGATATTGCAGATATTTCAAACTTCCAAGAGTTTGATCCAGGTTTTGTCATTGTGGTGGTTTATTGGTGAATATTTTGGGGTCTCAAGACAAGGCCATGTGTGTGTTGCCAAGAGCACTTTTGAATAGCTAATTTGTGCCACAT
The DNA here is from genome assembly GCA_000180735.1 of Tetraodon nigroviridis. Taxonomy (NCBI): domain Eukaryota; kingdom Metazoa; phylum Chordata; class Actinopteri; order Tetraodontiformes; family Tetraodontidae; genus Tetraodon; species Tetraodon nigroviridis. The sequence continues at coordinate 1,304,303 of CAAE01015006.1, read as the reverse complement.
CTAGCAAAAGAGGAGACAAATGCAGACAGTTTTGTTTAACGGGGCTCAATGTTTAAACATGCCAGGTGATTATTCAAGTGCCTGCAGGATGAGGACACTGTTGGGATCTAATGTGTCAAGTTTTACTTTCCTTTACTTTTGCAGAACCATGGGCTTCTGGCAGGGCCTGAGATCTCAGTTCTTGTGCCACCTGATCATCTGCTACGTGTTCCTGGTCAGCGGGCTCATTATCAACCTGGTCCAGATCTGTACGTTGCCGCTGTGGCTGCTCAACAAGCAGGTGGCCCGCAGTCAACATCAGGCTGGGCTACTGCATCAGCAGCCGTAAGTTGGCGCTCACACACCCCCCCAGTCAGGCCAGCGTGGGATCCACGTGAACCTGTCTGCCCCGACGGCTGGTGAATACCTGGGTGATGCGTTCCCTTGTTGTGACAGAGATGGTGGCTGCTCTGGAGTGGTGGTCCGGAACTGAATGCACGCTCTACACAGACCCGGAGAGCTACCGCCTCTATGGAAAGGAGAACGCCGTTGTGGTTCTCAACCACAGGTTTGAGATGGACTTCCTGTGCGGATGGACCTTCTGCGAGAGGTTCGGAGTTCTTGGGGTAAGAACTCGTGCCGGGGGACCTTCGCGGTCTCTCTCGGGTTTCTAACAGTTTCCATTATTCCGATTTTTCCCCAGAGCTCGAAGGTGATGGCCAAAAAGGAGTTAAGGTTTTTACCCATCATTGGCTGGATGTGGTACTTCCTGGAGATCGTTTTCTGCAAACGGAAGTGGGAAGAGGACAGAAGGACCGTCGCGGAGAGTCTCCAGAACCTGCACGATTACCCAGAGAACTTCTGGGTATGTTTCGGCTCCCTTCGGACCCTCGGTGAGCTCTCAGCGCTTCCTTTTTTACCGCCTCTGCTAATCCATCCATTTTTCCTGGGCTAGTTTTTGCTGTTCTGCGAGGGGACGCGCTTCACGCCAAAGAAGCACCAGATCAGCATGCAGGTGGCAGAGAGCAAAGGTTTACCCAAACTCAAGTACCACCTTCTACCCAGGACCAAAGGGTTTTGGGTAACTGTTCAAAACCTCCGCGGAACCGGTGAGTGGTGGGCCCGTTTGCATGCATTTGCCAATCAAATGATTTCAGGGCTAACTGTCGCCGTGCGCCTCGTGCAGCCGCGGCTGTGTACGACTCCAATCTCAACTTCAGAAACAACCAGGCGCCAACTCTGGTCGACATTCTGAACGGAAAAAAATATCACGCTGACTTATACGTGAGGTAGAGACCAGGTTTTCGTTTTCAGTATTGCTGCGCTCAACTTGAGAGATGTTACTTCTCTTCTGGGTCACAGGAGAATACCGCTGGAGGAGATACCGGAGGATGAGGCAGAGTGTGCGACCTGGCTCCACAAACTCTACCAGGAGAAGGTGAGGGCGCGTCAAAGAGGACGTCTGGGACCGCCTTCAAGACGTTGAGCGTGCTCTTCTCTCCCGTGTACCATTGTGTCAACAGGACAGCTTCCAGGAGCACTACACCCAGACGGGGCGTTTTCCCGGTCCGATACTCACCCCACCGCGCCGACCCTGGGCCTTGATGAACTGGCTTTTCTGGACTTGCCTGCTCCTCTACCCGCTAGGCCTGTTTTTAGCTCTGCTGATCAGCTCTGGCTCAACGCTAACCATCTTAGCATCAGTGGCTCTCTGCGTCGCAGGTGGGTTTCATGGACTCGGGCCCAAAGGTGAGGGCTTTCTGAAACAGGGTTCACAGCCCGTTGCCTGTTTTTAATCAACTCCTCTTTGTCCAAATGTCCCATAAAGCAGCAGATTTGACAAGTCCAATGTAAGTCCCCCCTCTCTTGGGACTCTTTTCGTGAGTCTTGGCCGCGTGTCCCTTGGAGCGCTCAGACATGTACTCATCCGTTGGATGGGGCAGGCGTTTATTTTTGACCACGTGACAAGTGGTTTGTAGTTGAGGTGAAAAGTTTAAGAAACAAAAACATGAATCTACTTTCAGGCTGTTAGACACACCCCTCAGCTGTTAACTGCAAAGATTCATGCTTTACACCCCCACTCAGCCTGATCCTGAGTCTTAATTCAAGAGGGTTTTAATCAGGTTCAATTAGATTAGTAAATTTACTCAAAACCGCTCACAGCGTTTTAGCAACAAGCTTCAATATTCATTTAAAAAAGGTTCCTGATCTTTTCTCCACAGCTTCATTGGCGGTTCACTGGATGATTGGCCAGACTGAGATCAACAAGGGCTCCAGCTACGGGAATAAGGAGGTTCCCCTGAACAACAACTAAAGATGGCTGAACTAATCACAGCTGGTTCTTTGCAAAGCGAGTAATATTCAAGCCTGCCGAGAGCAAAGTGTGTAGCAGCGTCCCTCCTCACAGGATCTACCGGTCTTACAAGTACCAACCTGCTGCAAACTGTCAGTTTATCCTCTCAGGATACAGCGAAGTCAGCTTGCATTGGCGAAAAGGTGAAGCGTGAGTTTGTTCCGCTCAGGCAGGAGCACAGGTGTTGGAAGCAACGGAGAGAAATACAGGGACAGGGGCTTAACTAATTCTGCTGGAATTTTATGGCATTGTTATAAGATTTTTAATGTTGCAATAAACTTTATGTGCAAAAAAACCTGTTTTGGAATATTGTAATTATTTTCCAACTGGCAAATGTTGCAGAGAAGCAGACGTGTTGGAGTTGATAGATCTGTTTTATGGAGTGAAAGGCTACAGGCTGTTTCTCAGTAACTGCTGAATAATGGGTCTATTTCTGTAACATAAACATTCTTTAAGTCCTGGAATTTGGACTTGGAAAGAGTCGGGCTTTTTCAGTGTGTTGGTGGCACAAAGATAACACAAAAGGAAATTCACCAACACTCATCCATCTATTTTAGAGGAAACGTAAAAGAAAAACAAACTAGAGCTACACTGACCCCTGGCGGCCATGCCACCATGTTACACATTCTTAAAAACGCTCTAAAACCCGATAATTAATAAACGATTTGTTAATTAACATCTCTTTACTTAGGGAGGAAGTGTGCCTTGTTCTTTTTAAAAATGGATGTTTATTAATATTGTTTGTACATAGCAAACACAGAGCAGCAGATGACCTGGGGAGTTTTCCATGACGCAAGGTTGACGGGACGAGGAGGGACGTTTCATCACAGGTCAGATTAGTGTAGTGTGACAGAAGTGGCTGGAAATCAACCAGATCACCGCCGTTTGCACAAAATGCCTGCAGTTATGTCTAGCCTGGCTGCGCTGACCTTGCTTCATAGTAAACCCCTCAGCCGGGGTGTGTGTATGGGGTGGGGGGGTTTGTGTTCAGCAGCAGGGAGGGAGAGCAGGGTTAGGGTTGGGGTCAGCGTTAGGGCGACGCTCCCGTCACGAGAACAGCTCTTCCCCCGGCTAGGTAAACTTGAACACTGCTCCAACTTGCCGTGTTTTCCTTGGCAAAGGCAAAAAGAAACCAGCTGAAAGAGTTGCCCCCCCTCTGCCCACACCTCCCAAGCTGATAAACATCTCCATCCGTTCCAAGAGACTTCCAAGTTTCAGCCATAAAGAACCGCTGGAATCATATCCATCCCTCCATTAACTGTCCCTTGGGTAAACAGTTCAAAAGTGCTATTTAGAATTTGCACCCCCCCCCACCCCCCACGCTCATTTGTAAATACAAACCAAAAAAACAATGTCTTTTCAGCGGTCTATTCATTAGTCAGAACATGTGTGGTAATAGTTACTTTAACTTTACAATATTGTTTATACAAGAAATAAAGCCAATCCTTTTCATACAGTATGTACAACCCCCCCACCCCACCCCCCCAACCCAGTCCACGGGAACATAGACCACATCCCCACAGGTGCAGTTGTTCTCTGAAATGATATTATAATGCGTTCCTCAGTCCGCTCCGTGTGCCTCCAGCCGTTCGTCGTGTCTCCACCCCTCCTTTGCCGACTTGGTGTACAGCAGTGCTTCAATTTGTGAATGGAAAAGCAGCAGGAAATGTTTGTGTTCACTCTTCATCTGTACAAACCTGAAACACAGGTGATGCAGCTGTTAGGGGACGGAAAAAAATGCCCGGCGGGGCGCCGGGTGGGGCGGGGGTGTATGAGTGGGGTTTAATCCGTGCCACACCTTGACAAACGGGTGGTCCAGTAGCGTGCTGGCTGTCCAGCGGCGCTTGGGCTCGCTCTCCAGGCAGTGTCCCAGGAAGTCTTTACCTTCTGTGCTTAGCTTCTCAGGGATGGGGGGCTTATGGCCCATTCCCACCTTGTACATGATCTGGAAGTTGTGCTCATACTCGTGCCAGGGCCTCTGGGATTAAACGGGAACATGATCGGTCTCTCGTTTAAGCGTCCTATGAATATTAAACACGCGTTTAAAATCAGCGCGTTCTTACCTTTCCGGTCACCATTTCGATGAGGACGCAGCCCAAACTCCAGATGTCGGCTGCTCTTCCGTGACCTTCCCCCTTGGCTCTGGTGATGACTTCCGGGGCCATGTACGCTGGAGACAGTCACACGTGTCGCTTTATTTGGGACGGGGGACAAACCAAGCTGATCGGATGAAACATCCGTCCACCACCCAGTGCCTACCTGCGGTTCCCAGGGTGCTGTTCACCTCGCCTGGCATGGTGTGAGTGTTGTTCCTTAATTTGACCGAACAGCCAAAATCGCCCAGCTTAATCAAGCCAGACGACGTCAGGAAGATGTTGGCACCTGATGTTTAAGAGACCAAAGAAAGGAAAAAAAAAAGGTTACCGCGGGACTGCCAACGGGTGGGCAGACTGGAAAGGAGGGAGAAGAGCATCAACGCGGACCCTTGATGTCCCGGTGGACGATGCCGTGCTCGTGCAGGACGTTGATGGCGGTGGTGATCTGTTTGCTGTAGAGTCTGATGACGTGCTCCTGCAGCCCCAGTCTGGACACCTCCTCCAGGGTGCCCTCGTCACAGTACTCCATGAAGATGTACATCTCCTCCTGGAGAAGAAAGCGCCGGAAGACATGAAGCAATGATGCCGTGCTGAGGGCAAGCGGCAGAAGACGCGTCCTACCCGGTGGAGCTCCACTCCAAAGTACCGCACCAGGTTGGGGTGTTTAATGCCTTCAAAAATCTTTAGCTCGTCTGCCGTCTCCTTAATGGTTTTGTGATCGTTTGGCTGGAATCGGATCTAGTTGATAGCGAAAAGAACGTTGGAGCACATTCTTTGATTTGGGATCTACCAGAAAAGGCAACTCACACACCTCTTTCATGGCCATCAGCTCTCCAGTGTCCACGTTGATGCAGGTGTAGACCTTCCCGTACTGGCCTTCCCCTGTTCCAAACAACCCCAGAACTTCATGATCTGATCTGCGCGACTGCACCCCACATTATAACAGACATCAGAACGCCTGTTGTACCTATTTTGTTGCCCCTCTGCCACTTGAAGGTCACTTTCCTGAGTCCAACGTGCATGACGTTGTCGTACGACTTAGGCGTGTGACACACTTGACCGATGATGTTGCGCTGCTTCATCACGGCGTAGCGCTTGTCCTCCAGCTTGCGGATCGAACGCCGGACAGCTTCCAGAGGACTTTGTCTAGCTGCGACGTCTGAGACAAGAGTTAGGGAACGAGGAGCGACGTTTGCGTCAAAGAAAACGGAAACGTCGAAAGCACTTCCCAACCAGTGAGCTCACCTTTGGACTGGCTGATGAGCGTGCGAAGCTCCCAGCTCCGACGGGCATCCTTAGGGTAGAAAGGTTCTGGAGGAGGCAAGGAGGGAAGTTCTGTCAGTGGAAAAGCCCCACCTTCGCGATGGGAGGCACTTCCAACTACTGCCCACCTTCTCTGTCCTCTGTGGGACTCGAATGACGGCTCAGAGACTTGAAGTTCTCGTGGTAGCTGGATCCTCTACGAGGACATGGGATCAAAACACTGATAAAACGGATAGCTGTGGTAGTGGCTGAAGGTAACAAACACGGAAGCTATCCAATATACAAATGATAAAAGGAAATACACCTCATTACACCCTTTAAAAGGACCCATTAACACGACAACACCCGATGGCATGAAAACAGTCAGAGTTCAGGAAGCCATTGCTTTAGCATGCAACCGTCGTTTGTAGAGAAGCACACATAAAACACACACGTATTTAATGGCAGTGAGGTCCCAGGTGTCACAGCACAGCTAAAGCACTAATAGCACTAGAAAGCAGAATATTAGCGCTCCCATTTTCACAGCATGCACATCAGTCGCATCCGTGTCCCTCGATGACACCCGTGGTAAACCGTCTCTGTTACACTTAGCAGAGCTCAAAAAGATGACCTGAAGTGAGCCGAGGGCTGAAAATACACCGTCGTTTTTGATTTCCTAGATCTTCATCTCAAACGGCATGTTTTATTTTTATTTTATTGGAAGACTGACTGGCCTACTGGCATGCAGAGAGTAGTTCAAATCGAAACCGATGACTGTTTAACCTGAGAACTAAAAGCAGAAAACCTAACGAAACCTGCGTGTGCCACTAAAATAAATCTACTATGAACCGTATCCCCCTGTTAGGGTCATGCTTCAGTATCCTCCACTGAGGGAATTGGGGACATGGCTACCTGACATCATTGGGGCTGCTGCTGGGTGCTTTGGTGTGGCTGTGTTCCCCCGGGCCCTGAGGGATGGGGCGAGGGCCGTTGGGGAACAGCTGGTTCCGGAGGTCGCAGGGGAGACTTCGAGAGCTGTGTGGCGAAAAAACAAACTGAGGAGCTCCGCCGGCGGACGTGAGAAAAACGCCTTGCATGGGATGGGGATGCGTGAGGGTGTGGCCGGACGGCGGGCGGGGGGGGGCAGATTCACACACTTGGATAAAATGGCGAGGAAAATGACCGCCCGCGTACTCATTCACACACGCGCGGTTTTACTTGCACAAGGCCGTCTACAGAGCAAAGGTGACAGCTTCTAAAAGAAACAAGCCATGCAGGAAAGAGTCGAGGCTCACAGGCTGCCCCCTCACTTACCTGAAACCTTCAACGTTTGGGATAAAAAGGTTGGGGTTGGGTGGGTCGCTATGGCAACGAGGCACCTTAACAGGACGAGGGCTATTCCTGGGAGCTAAAAATAAAATAAAATCACAGTACACCTTAAGCTTAAATAACACAGTCCATTCAAATCTTTAAATAATCCCCACTCAAGGTACAGTTAATGTTAAAATACATGTATTTACTAATTTAATAATAAAATCGACTAACCTATAAAAATGACCATAACAAATTCCGACTCGAATTGCCGAACATAGTCAAACAGCCAAAAAGCCTTCGCCCTGTTGGCCACTAGGCAGCATCAACACGCTCTGCGGCGCCTAGTGGCCAACAGCCTGAAAAACAGCCTGAACAGGATGGCTCCGTCCTCTTACCAATATACAGACCGGTGACCGGGCTATGAGGTTTTCCAATCACGTGTCCGATACATTCATTCATCAAAGCTTGTAAATTCTACAGAAAAAAAACACAAAATAAGTTGTTAGAGTCCATAACAGCACAGGGTGCAAAGTTTAATGCGAGGGAAGAGGAAAGCAAGCGTACCAGGAAGTCATCCTCTGGCAGAGCGGAGATGAAAGCGGGTTCAATGGCCTGAAGAAAATCGAAACCCTGAGTGGCCCACCTGCAGGCGAACCCAGCCAGTCAATGAATGTGTGCATTGATTTACCGAGCCAATCAGGTGTTTTATTTGAAAACATGCAGAAAACACGGTGGTTATGTACTGAATAGATGTCTGTATCCTGATACAAAAGGACATCTTGTTCTGTCTCATTTTCTGTTCTCACCTTGGAGAACGATCCACGCTCTAACAGCGATCCTCACATTTGTTATTCTTGGAAAATATAACTCAAGAGTTGTAGCAGCATTTTATGAAACTGCCCTCTGTCTGTTAAGAGTACAATGTTGCCATGGCAGCTCAGGAAAGAGGCCGACCAAGATGCCAAAATAAATGTATTATCACCCCGTGGCCATTCAGTGAACATAAATACAGAAATATCACAGAAGCTCTTCAAGCCTGCATGCAAACAGATGACAAAAATCGCAGGAACCAACACATCAAAGAGACAAAATGATAAATCTCGTGTACCTGGGCTTGGTGCCCCTGCCGCTCTCGCATTTGGTGAGGACGTAGGTCATCCATTTGCGGGCAAAAGCTATGTAACGCTCCCCGATTCTCCGCCTGAACTCCCCTGACATCAGGCGCACCACCTCCTTGTGGTACTGCAATTCATCAACCCAGATGTGCTCAACAGTCTGTACTTAACTTACCATTGCAATTATTTTAAAGTTTCTTTTTCATGTCATAACTACAAGAGGAGAAAGAACAGACGTGCATTTAACGGCCATCGGTTTCAAATCTCACGGGGTTACCTCAAAGGCAAAATTGTAGCCCTGTATCATGGCTTCCCGGTAGTACTGATGCAACGTGGCCGACTCGGACTCCTCCACCTCTGCCTCAAACTCGGTGGTGAACATGTACTCCACTCGGTCGATGGCAGTGCTGATTTTAATGCACAGTTGAAGCGCTTCATCCTGTGAGGGGGAATTCATTCGATTGATTGAGGCCTGTGAAAAGGTCTGACCCGACGTTCAAACTTTTCAAGATGATGAGACAACATGTTCAAAACTGCTAACTGAAACATTTGAGGATAATCATAAGCAACGCTGCAGAAAAGACCTGAAACTGAAAATCAAAAAATGGCCTTGCACTGCAAATAGTTCTTTATGTTATAAACGGAGCATGGGGAAAAAAAGATGTGAAAGTAGGACATCAGTACACCACAAAAGCACATTTTAAAATGTTAGAAATCATCGGTGTGTGGCTGTGGACGCACCTTAAGCTCCTCCAGAGCACTTGCGATGAGAGGTTGACTTGATGTTTGCTCCCGGCAGAGCGTGAGCACATCCTCCATGGACTGCTGAAAGGCCTTGCGCGGGGCCACCAGGTGCGCCGACTGCATCACGATGAAGAGCAGGTTGTCCACCTGAAAGCAAACCCAGATCTTTAATATCCAAACGCATATACGGAGTAAACACACGGGCTTTAAGCTTTTAAAAACCTTCATGGTCCTCAAGGTGTCAACAGTTTCCATCTGGGGCACCAGTTTAAGCAGCCCTCCGTCCCACTGGGTCCAGTCCGAGTCGGTGGTGGAGTCGCCGGCACCGTGCTTACTCATGAGCAGGTAGGCGTCGTCCTCTGGCATCTCATCGGGCTCTTTGGAGCAATCCTCACCGGCGGCGGCGTTGAGGAGCTGCAGGATGAGAGGCCGCTGATCCTTCAGGCCAGAGGGCACAAAAACCTGCAGCTCCTCCAGCCCTGGAATATGAACCTGGAAAATAAAAGGCTCGAAAACATTACAAGACAGTAGTCTTTAAAAGTAACTGTAATATTTTAGGGGAAAAGAAAGTAAAAAAAAAAACAAAAACAGAACAGGCCAACCAAAAATAAGTGGAATAAATGTTTACATCTTCAATTTTTCTTCACTTTCTGAGCTACACTTTTAAAGCAGGTCTTCATTAGCTGTCTCACAGCCGAAGGATCATTTAGAGGAATTCACAGGAGGAGGTTCCATCTTTTGAATTACCTTCTTTGATTGATTTTGTGGTCAATGTCAGCTTGGGAACTACCAAAACAACTAGTTTTAAAGTGAAAAATGCACATTTGTGCAGCTCAAACACGAAACCCACCTTGACATAGTTGCTCTTCTTCAGTGCCTCCAGGAGACAAGTCACCCCATTAGTCAGACTGAACTCTGCAGCAACTTCTAAGTCCTGCAGGAATGAGAGCAGACGGAGGGGGTTTCAGAACACACTGTCCCCATTTTCTTTGCCAAGCAGAGAAAACAGGGTCACAGACAGACTGCAAAGTCAGTGTTGTTTTTTCGGCCTTCTGTTTCTAAGGGAGCAGCAATTCCACTGGGATTTCTCTCACCTTGCGGAGCATCTTGGCAAACCCCAGAGCTTTGGACGCTCGCTCCCTGGCCTCGTGGAACAGCTCCTTAAGTGACCGGCTCGTCTCGATAACAGAGCGCCTAAAGATTGTAAAAAGTGACTATTTTAATGGCAAAATCAGAGAAATGCCAGAGGGCAGAAATGGAACTTCCTGGTTGCTCCTACCTTATCTCGTCGGATGCGGTGCTGTCATCTGCACTTTTGCAGAATTCACTGCCACTTTTCTGCAGGCCAACATCCAGGAACTCTCCAGTGGATTTGAGCAGCATCCCAGCAATGTCGCTGCACAGAGCCCAGAATTCATCCGTTAGGTCCCCACAAACACCGGCCAAGCACACAAGGGTCCGGTTTGCACGCCACTGACCAGAACAGCTTCCCAGACTGGGCCTCCCCTCCGCGGATGTAAGGCGTGATGACCTTGGTGAAGTTCCACTCCTCCTCCAACAGATTCTTTAAGCTATGTGACGCCTGGGGCAGCTGCTGCAACATCTGGATCCAACTGTGCATGTAGTCAAAGTACACCTAAGAGGCACAGATCGATGCCCAGTCAACCGCAGGACCTTTCATGCGAAACCACATTTCAATTATGCAAAAGCCAACAACCCTGGCGCTGACGATTTAAACCCCTCTGTGGCTTTGAGCGGACGGAGGGAGACTTACCACCAGCATCTTATGAAGGTCCTCTTCAAATTCATCGATGTTGGCGTTCGTCTGTAAGCCCTGTGCATCTGTCACCACGCCTCGCTGCATGAACTGATAATACTGCTTCATCAGGAGACCACCTTTAAGGACCTCTTTACACTCACGCACGAGCTGCAGAGCACAAAGTATCAAATCAGAGGCATTAGAAACCACACAAACTCGTGCATGCATGCATTTTGGAGCAGGGAAGGACAGATGTGACGGAGGGAGAGCTCCAGCTCTGGCTTGCCTGTTTGATGCTGAGCAGGGAGGGCTCGCCAGCAGGTCTCTGTTCAAGTCTGAGTTTGAGGCATTCGTGTATGACGTTGAGAAGGACCCTACACAGCACCAGAAACGCTGGCTGGAAGGACGGAAGGTCCATGCCTATCAAATCCTCCCAGGAGACGTCCTCGGCCCCTAACTCTGGGTTGGCCGGACCGCCGCAGGACTCGTGATGACGCGACAGCTCCGGCAGGTAATCGCTGTACAGCATGGGGTCTGGGAAGTCTGCGAACTGCAGGAGGGTTGAGATTCTCACAATCACATTCAGCAGACAGGCCTTCTTGCACATTTCTAAAACCCCGTGAGGGTTTTAGAACATCAACCGATGTTTCAAACGCTGCTTCATTGTGGCAGCACTTCAAAATAGGTGATATCCTTCTACAAATATTAGGGTTAGACTCATTTGCTCCAGTGCAATAAAATTGAACCATCTACTAAAACTTGAAGAACGGAAGAGGAAAAAAAACCCCTAAAGCTGCTCCACACTTGGCGTGCATTTTCCGTCGTCTTACCTCCAGTGCGGGAGTCTGGCGGAGCAGCGCTGCTCTGGCCCTCTGAAGCGAGCGGTCCATGAGCTTGTGCAGTCTGAGGATGAGCTTGCGCAGACCCATCTGCTTCAGGGCTTTATCCACAAACGGCCTGTAGATGGCTGTGGGGCAGAGAACCCCCCCTCCCTGCCATCACCTCTGCGTTTACAGCGCCGGCGCTCGGGAGGAACTCTTCAGACAGCAATCGAGCAAATTTAGGAATCAGGGAGGGGGACAGCTCTCCCCCTGCTATGTGCCCCGTCCCCGCCGCCTCCTCGTCAGCCTCCCTGTCCTCGCCGTCGCTTTCCGCTGTAAAAGTGGCCGTGGAGTCGTTCTCTTCGTCCTCGTCGTGCTCGTCTTCATCGTGGCCCCGGGAGCAACGAGGGGAGGGGATCTCGAACACCGGCCACCCGATGCGAGACAAGTCGTGCAGGCCCAGCACGGTGGCCATGACGCGCAGCTTCTGGTTGAGGTCCTGCGTGATGTTGAGCCACAGGCAGAGCGCCTGCACCCTGCCCTGGAAGTCTGGTGCGGCGTACTTTTCATAGTCCTTCTGCAGGGCCTGTAAAGACGGGTACAAAGCTTCCACTGTTTCCAGCAGCTCCATGACGCGTTTGACTTGGTCGAAGGCGAGCCGCTGCCGCTGGACATGCTCCCTGCAGTCAGCGCCGGGGCCCAGGGGCTCCGCTGCATTGGTGGCCGATGAGGGGGAGGCGCTGAAGGCAGTGGGATCTACTTCACAGTGGTTGATCTCTGCTACAGTAGGTTTGCTCTCTTCTCCGCAGATCAAATCCGGGGCAGAGTCCCTGGCGCTGTTTTGAGAACCATGCATTCCTTTCAAGATGGCATAATTGACCTTAAAGTGAAGCACTTCGTTTATAATGTCAGGAATGGCCTGGCGGGCGGTGAAAAGAAAAAGGTCTTGATCTGGGGTGGAGCGCCGTGCGTGCCAGGCCTGCAGCTCCAACCAAATCACCTCATTGTTGTGACCCATGAAAGCCATGTTCTCGAGGCCTCTCTGCTCCTTCTCCTTCCTCTTGGAGGACATAGATGTGAGTTTGAGCAGCAGCCGCAGCGTTTCGAAGAACTTGAGGCGATCGGCAGGGCAGTCAGTCTTGGAGGTCTGCCGGTGGGTCCGGGCTATGTGGGGCATAGACACAGGCAGCTTGCAACTGCTGCAGCCCAAGCTCAAGTAATGCTTCCTCGGATCCATGTTGACCTGGCCAAAAGGGCTGGACTTGGAGAGCGGGTCAAGCATGAAGGAGCCCTCGAACGTTTTCTTGTGGTCTCTCTCAGTGGAGCGCAGTGCTGTCCTCTGCTTCTTGCCTTGCTTGTAGTTGTGCTCTTCTGAGGTCTCTGCTGGCCTGGGACTCTCTCTCAAACCAGACGGGCTTAGGTCTGCTGAAAGAAACACGCGCGCACGCACGCACACACACACACACTCTCACTTAATATTCTGTAGATGCTACTTATAATAGAACCGCATTCTAAAATAGGATGTTAAAACATACCCTTAATAGGAGACCGACCAGCACTCTTGGTCTGGCTGTTTCTCTGGTGTTTTCCAGACATGCGTTTTATCTGACGGTGGGTATATGGAGGCGATGTGCCATACAGCGCTTCCTCCTCCTCACTGGGAGAGTCCCAGGATTCCTCCACCTCAGAGCTCCGTTGGGATCCATCTTCCACTTGCCTGGCCTGCCTGTTGAAAAGAGAAGCAAAAAAAAAAAAAAGCCATAAGAATCAGAAAATGTCAAACCAGGCACACTGTGTTCTGAGCTATCGTGCTTGGAGCAAGTCAGCACCGGCATCGCTCGTTTCAGTCGCATCGCAGACTAATGTGCATGCAAGGTCAGTGTCTGGATGTAGTCATAACAGGGTGTGCAGCAAATCTCCTGTAATGCCACGGCAAACACGTTGCCAAACTGCAACTAGACCCAGTGTCTGCTGCTGGCAACAGCAGACTGACGGGCTGGTCTGTCCTCCAGAGTCTGAGTGACTGCTTCTGCAGACAGTCTCTGCACCAGCAACATTGCAGGAAATGGCCCAGCACAGACGCAGGATAATAAGCTGTGGATTTGCTACTCGCACGATTTTTTTTGTCCTGGGGAAACATAATAGGATTCACCACTGAATGAGAAATAGCCTAGAAAGGATTTGCCAACTCATCAGGAAACACTATTTTTTTTTTTTTTTTAATTACTTACAACAAAAAGTTGTTGAGTGGCAAACATTGTCCACAAACTGTCCACAACATTCGGTGATAATTACATTATTATCATTGCTTGTGCACATTGGAGATTTCAGACGCAACAAACGTGGTCAGTTTTCTGCACCGAGTTCTGCTGAAAGGAAATCATATAATCACTTAAAATACTTCCTTCTGGGAAATAAAGAAAACGGAGTGCAGGCGGCACGCCTTCCAAGATTACAATGTCAAGGCTTTATTCCCTAATGCCTTCCTGAGAGTTTTTTAATAGGATTAGAGAGAAAGGTTAGAAGGTCTGACCCTGCCAACAAAAACAAAAAAGTGAAAGCGGAGGAGGGGGCGAGACAGGCTTTCTGAATGCTGGTCACCATGTGTCCCTCCATCGATCATCTGGCAGAAAGGAATCGCCCCCCCCCCCCAACTCTAGCACGCGCCGCTGGCAGCGTCAGTGGAGACGGAGTTGACGAGCCCCACACACCGTCGTCACAGAGCACACACCGCAGCGTGCAGAAACATGACCGGTTGCTATGATATTGTTGCAAGAACACTGACTTTAAAAAAAAAAACATAGAATAACAGTTGCTGCAGTGTCAATATGCAGCATGTGTCAGAATCCATTAACTATTCATCGTTAGCAAATATGCGCATGTTTGCTAAAAAGATGGCTGGTAAAAACGGCCAGGACATCTGCCTATTGGATAACAACTGATGTCTTCATAAAAGTCCATCACAGATGGTCGTCTGCGGTCATCCTTCCGGTTCGTCCCGCAGGATTTATTTAACCAAAGATATGAAACCGCAGTTCACACACTTTGTAGGTTCCCCAAGACAATTCAAATCAAGTGTGTGTGCACACCCTACGAGGAGGGCAGAATGTGAGAAACACTCACTTAAGCTCTCAAAAGGAAAGCCGTAGAAAGTAGCCGCCCGGGCTCCTCTCGTCCATCTGTGCGCACATACGCACGCGCACGGTCCCCTGGGAGCAGCTGTGCAACGATACGCAATTCAAATAGACACCTGCTGCAGACCCTGCTCACTATGTGGCGCTCCTCCTACCGTGACAAAACACTGGCCCGATTCCTGCTTCCCGGTCACAAACCTGAACCAGTTTGGGAGAAACGACATGTAAAACACATCCCAGCGTCTCCCATCGGGAAGCTCAGATTGTGCTCGCTTTGTAAACATTCCAAAGGTGTTCAGTGATTGGGGACAGAAATAGTACGTGCATGTGAGAAGGAAGCAGCCCGGGCTTTAAAAAGATTCCCCTCGACGCAGGACGGCATGACTGAATCACTCAGGAATGGCAGCGAGACCAGTGACGCCACTGCCGCCGGTTATTTGCGCGGTTGCCATGAAACCCTTCCAGCACACACGGGGCGGCTGCAGTAAAAACTGCAACAATTACTCGTTTTACTTCGGTGCCATTCTACTTGCCGGCTGCACGGAGAAGTCGCTGACGCGCGTGGCCTGCACTTAACCGCAGCTACGCTATAGCGCCCAAGCTGGCCCTGCCTGGCTGCAGCCTGTGAATTATCACTGCAGATGGTGTCTGGCTGCTCTCAATGGCTCATCTGATGCCTCGCCGAGGCACCAATAAAGGCCAGTGGAATGCCGAAGCCCCTGGGCTGTAAGACGGAGTGCATAATAAACAGCCCAAAATCAAGAGTCCTTTCTGCAGAGCGACTGAAGCAGTGATACCGAGGGCTGCCAGAGCCTGACCTTTGACCCCAGCCATCCACACTATTGTTCCAGAACGGGACACTCTATTGTATAGCTGCGACACGTGGCCCGTGAGGCCCACGGCTGAATAGCGCACAGCTGGGGAGGGAGCACACTTGCTCACAATAGCAAAATTAAAAGAGACTTTTTTAGATTTTTTTTTCTAAACAAAGAGAGAGCGCAAGAAGAAGTCGGCCTTTAGAATCCCAGCTGATCTGACGCCCGAGCATTTGTGCAACAAAAAAGACATAAAACAATCGCGTCTGTTGCAATTCAAGGTCAAAGGTTTGTGGAATATAAGCCCAGCGATGTGTTTGCGTGCATGTTAATTAAGGTGCGTTTTAAATGCTGACCTGCTGCAACTCTCTAATGCAGTGGTCACGGTTTGCACCGCGGCATTGCAGATTGAAGAAATACTGTACACAACGTACTTTCTCTGGAACAGGGTGACATTATAGAAGCGTGGCCTTCATAACCTCTGCAAAGTTTACTGTACACGCGCGACAGAGGGCTCTATTTTTATCCCTTAACGTAATAACATTAGCACATATTTTGATTTCACTTTCACAGTGAGTGCATTTCCAAAAGCCTCACTCCACTTTTTGTTTTATACACTGCTCAAATGCAACCCCTCACCAAAAAAAAAGAGCCCACGGGCCACTCATAGCATTAATTACAAGTCAGTCACATACTTTGTTTTGTTTTTTTTAAATGCAGACGCATGCTTGCAGACTATGGTCACCAGCATGAGGTAAGTGATGTAATGACATGTTTTTTTTCACCCCTTTGCCACTTGCATCATAAATGCAGCGCAGGCAGTCTTTTAGAAACCCAATCTAGAACTGCAGAGCGAAATTTAAACTAGTTTCAACTTGCGTTCAAAAGAGCCATCGAGTTGTTTCGCAGGGCCGGACAGCTTTCATTCTGATCTCTGCGGAGCATCTCCTCGGCAAATCTCGCTCCAACAAGCATTCTATTGTTTCGCAGGAAGTGACAGATGAGAGTGACAGAATGTGAGAGTGGCACAATTTTATCAAATGCAGGTGTTGGCAGAGACAGGATGCGTACAGGAAACATGCCAGGACAGTCCATCTGTTCCCTGCAGGCTGTGCTCCCGGCGCCTGCGGGCATTAGCGAGCGCCACCGACGGCAGACGCAGCTCCGAGGCTCCGGGGTGCTAGTTGCTGCACACAGGCACACCACATCCTGAAATCTGGGGAATGTTTGAAAGCCCTGACGTCTTGACACCGGCTTTGAGAAGAAGAAATCATTGACCAAAAGGACTTTTGTACTTGCAATAACAGTGAGTCTTGGATCACCAAGCAAACACATAACGTTTCCAGAATAGTGTGATCTAACGCTCCCAGTAAACACCTCTACGTATAAACCCACAAGTTTGCCTGTGCCGGTGTTTGTTGAACATAGTCAGCACCGTTTCCGTACCGTAGTCTGACAAGTTTAGCAGAACCTGAACGCCACAAAGCACGTATGCATGCAAAACGTCTGCAACGCCTTTTTATATATTGCTATAGGCAAATAAAATACTCACCGAATGCATGTTTATCTTTTACCCCAACCACCGTGCACAACATACATAAATACAGAGAGGGCAGGGGGGAAATAATCTCCTGCAGTCATAACACTGCCAAGCCTCAAGGTAAAGCAAGGTTAATAATGCTGCTTTTTTTTTTTTTTGCTTTTATGCAACAAAGCGAGCAAACAGAGCAATTACAGACACAGGAGCGGAGTTGCACAATCATGCCAGCAGTTTATGTCCACTCCAGCCTAAGTGGCCACAATAACAAGTAAATGGCAGACTGCTCAATCCTAACTGAAAGAAGCCCCGAAACAAGCTACTTACTGGCCGGAGCTACTTACGTGCGAAACCGAATCAAAGTGGTACATGCAGGAGGACAGAAATGGGTGCAGAAGACATAACAGATTCCTGGGGGTCTGCCAGGAGCAAACTATGCGGAATGTCGATTCAGAGATGCGCACAAAGGACAAAAACATCTCCCGCGTGTGCCTGTGTGCATTCCCAATGCGAGATTGCAGACAATTTATCGACAAATAACCTTGATCCAGCATTACGAACGCAGTTAACGGCTGCACATATCTGCAGCAGCCTGCCGTGTGTGGTAGATCTCATTAGTCAGGAACAAAAACCAAATAAATGACACCCCACCCTTTTACAATAAATAGGCCTATATTAGCAATAATCGTGGAGAACAACAACAGGAGCACCAAGTTTAGCAGGACTGCGGTTAACAATAACAGTCACCAACATGCTAGCTAAAGAGCGAAGTTTTTTGTTTGCGCTGAAGATAGAAATGCACGGTCTGGCACTTTTAAATGAAAAACACCTTGCTTGTGTGCTTCAAGCCAACATTGCATAAGCTACCTTGCCCCATCTCGGTCAGTTTGAACGAGCGAACTTGACGGGAAACAATAAAAGTGACAAGAGTCAGTTAGCACTTGGCGTTAGCTAGCTTGTACTATGACATGTTGCACTGTTATACGGCGCTTGGTGTTTCTCCATAATGTTACCTTATCATTAGGCGAGCATTCTGCCTCTACCTCTCGCAAACGAAACAGGTGAAAGGTCTGTTTCTGCAGCCAGGCACGCCTGAAAAGTACTATTCTGGGGAAGAAAAAAAAAAAAAGTTTGCAACTTCGGTGTGTGCAAATGCAGCTGGCTGCACGCGTATCACTATTTGACAGGAAGTGGGATTCTAAAGGGATGCGCGAGCGGCCCCGTTGAGCGCACTGCAGAGTCACGTTCGGCTCTCTATTTGGCAAACGCGGGGTCCCGACGGTCCCGTCCGTCCAGCCAAATCACGTACCTGCTGGGCTTGTTGCGATCCACAGGCTCCATAGCAAAGCGGCGGCTTCTCGATGCTAGCCGTGCATGGACTAAACCATGTCTACGCAACACCAGACAGACTTTGCACCGTTCAGCTGCTGCAAGGGGTGCGATTTTACGCCTCTTTGCGCACTTTCTATCCGCCGGCGCGGTGGACTCTTGCTGGTGCGTTCGCCGTCGCCATCTTTCCAATGTTCATTGAGGAGTGCCTCGCTCTTGCGTTACTACGGCGGCTCGGATTGGCCACGCACGGCTCCGTCCGTGCGTGGGCCGTGGCCTTTGTTTTTACCCTCAGTAAAGTCAGAGGGGTTCGTTTAAGATTAAAATAACACCGATATGAAAAGTCCTATTTGCTCTCTCAGTAATATATTGGACATGTAATCTGCCAGAAGTTACACATTTCTGCCATTATGAAATGAAATGGATCGTGTAACTACTGCTAGAAACACAATAACAACACCTAGTGATATTGTAGTTATACGTGGTTGTAAAAAAAAAAAGGGGGAGTAAGAAAAAAGGTTTCAGCAAAAAACAATTAGTCTGTGTTACACGCACAGATGGGAGAAAGCCAAGCTTTAAAATTTAGCTAATGCTTTTATAATTATAAGTTTGATTACAGTGGGCATTCATATCTCGTTCATATAGTATCTACGTGGAATGATGTATTATTAAGAGCATCGTATTTAAAGCCAGAAGGATTGAGGCTGAAATATTTAGTACATTATTTTAAGGGAGGTTTTATTAATTGGCTATATTTTAGATTAGTTTTAATTTTTATCTTCAGATGCACAATCTACCTAACTGCTAATCTAAAGACCTGTTGTGACTAACGCGATGCTGGTATATTGATCCGTATCGTGGGGATCTGGCGGCCCCCGGTGGCCCTGCGGCTTCTGCGTCGTTCAAAAAAAAATTATAAATAGAAAAATAAGGGAAAATCAGATGTTCCTTTGGCAACGAGTTGTCATTCTTGGGAATTATTTATTTTGTGATTTTTGCCATTGCAATTACTGAAGGGATCCTAACAGGACAGGTTGCGTTTGTTTCCTTTTCTCCTTTGCCTGAAAGACCAGTTGTTCGTGAAGCCACTTTACCTACACACCCTGCATTTTTCAGCGATCTCTTTTGACAATGGCTAGGAGAAGCGCTGACAAAAGGTTCTAGCTGCACAGATTGTTGTGAAATAAACCCGGGAGACCAGCCGATACCGCGTCAATGAAACGCGTTATCACCTGGGAGGAGAGAGCCGTGACGTCACACTTCCTTTGTCACCGCGACAACAACGGATAGCTTCACGCACCGCTGAAAAATGGGAAAAATGACCATTTCTTTTCCAAACAAGGCGCCTCCGCCTACGTCGGAGCCGGTTTCTGTTATTATTTTTTAAATAATGCAAAAGTGTGCAATAGTGGAAGCGGTGTTTTTGGAATTTAGAGATTGCAGTGCATGTTCAGACTTGGTTTTCTCTAACAAGCGCCTTTCGTGAATTAAAAATATATGTTTATACATTCATTCTTTTATACAGTGCGAATGAAGTGAACATATGCATTTAGTACAACAACCGCTTTTGTACAGCGCAGTACAGTTATATAAAGATGTTTTAAGGCCAGCTTTAAACGAAATTTCAGTGATGCCAATATTTCCGACGGCATTGAATGCCTCAAAGACGGCCCCAGGTTTCGCTGAGAGGCGAGCGTCTTCATTTGTTCTGTCTCTAATATCTTCCGTGCGTCCGGACAGACTTATACAGAAAACCTAAAATTTTAGAGTATTTATTATTGTTTTAGATCGTATTTATTGGCGAGCCTGACGCAGGTCTAGTATAGCCTACCTATCCAGAATGCTTCAGTCTTTAGCCAGCAGTTCGTGTGTACGGTTAATGCAGAATCACAAATCGACGTGTTATTTTGCTTCTTTATTGCTGGGTTATGTCCTTTATCTCGTATTCGGAGCTATCATATTCTCTTTCGGTGGAGCTGCCCTATGAAGACCTCCAGCGCCAGGAGCTGAGGGCCGTAAAACAAAGATTTCTGCAGGAGAACGAATGCCTGTCCGAGGAGCGCCTGGAAAGCTTCCTGAAGACAGCCCTGGATGCCAGTAGCTATGGCGTGTCCATCCTCAATAACGCCTCTGTTAACTGGAACTGGGACTTCACCTCGTCGCTGTTCTTCGCCAGCACCGTGCTGTCCACCACAGGTGAGCCGGGCTGGGCGCGGGCTGGGCGCGGGCTGGGCGCGGGCTGGACGCAGGCTGGACGCAGGCTGGGCGCAGGCTGGGCGCAGGCTGTCAGGTGCATAGAAAAGGGCATCATTTGTGCAGCGCAGGACAGCAAAAAAGAAGAAGCGTGTTGTGCAGAACTGTAGGTAAAGCCCGCAGAGAAAACAAACACGACTATTTGTACAGTGACTTAATTTAAAATGTGTTTCAGGAGAAGGGAGGTGGCGTTGGCAGGCCTGGCTCAAACCTTTCTTCAAGTACATATGGAAATAAAAGAGTAGTAAAGGATTCCACTTGCATTTTCCATAGATTTTTCCCAGACACACTGACGGGGCTGACTGTAATAGACCGGTATTCACTGAGAAGCGAACGTGTTGGCTCTTCTCTTGTTCGAGGCGTCTGCCTACATGGAGCTGGTCTTGCACAAAAGGTCAAATAAATACTCTGCAGCAGAGCTGAGGTCAGACTCAGACCTGAGCCGGGCGTGGTTTGTGGTCCTAACCCTTGGCTTTTCTCCCTCTGCCACCCTGCGTCTGCTGCATGTGTTGGTGGTCCTCGTGACTTTGTGCTCACAGAAGATGCAGCTGCAAATAACGATGTAGCATCTTCCCCGGTCCCCCTGAACACCGGACCACCACGGAGGGGGATTTTTTTTGTTTGTTTGATTTTTAAGAGGACCCGAAAAGCAGAAGAGATAAATGAATCTACCGACGATTCCTCATTTCCTCCTCACCTGTTAGATTCACTACCTGAATCATGGGAATCGATACCGCGGAACCTGAAATATCTTTATTAACACCCGAACCTTCATTTACATGTTTCCAAGTACTGGAAAGGCAACTTCTCTTGGGGGTACACAATTTTATGTGTAAAAATAGGTTAATATCCAACTATAATATTTGATTTAAAGATATAGAATAGAATAGAAGTATGAATAGAGGAAATGTACGTACCACAGTGGGGAAATTGGCAGTGTGTCTATATTTCACAATAAAAGGATACATAAATGAAAGCAACGTACAAAGGATACGTAGGTGGAAGAATGATTCAGACCTGTTTTAATTTATACAAAATGCACAGCTAGAACACATGGAGAAGAGTTAAGTGAACTTCATAAACGCTTCTTTGCATACGGGATCATCGTTTTGATCTTCTCATCAACCCTACAGGATACGGTCACACGGTTCCCCTGTCCGATGGCGGAAAGGCCTTCTGCATCATCTACTCTGCGATCGGCATCCCCTTCACCCTCCTCTTCCTCACCGCCGCCGTACAAAGGATCATGGTGTTCAGCACGCGGAGGCCGATCTCCTACATCCACCGACAGTGGGGCCTGTCCAAGGCGGTGGTGGGCGTCGTCCACGCCATGGTGCTCAGCTTTCTGGCCCTCTGCCTCTTCCTCCTCATCCCAGCCGCCGTCTTCTCGGCACTGGAGGACAACTGGAACTTCCTGGATTCCTTCTACTTCTGCTTCATTTCGCTCAGCACGATCGGCCTCGGAGATTACGTCCCCGGAGAGGCGGCGAATCAGAAGTACAGGGAGATGTATAAAATGGCCATCACTGGTGAGCTCTGACCTCTTTTCTTTTTCTTTTCCAAAATGATAACTACTGAGTCGGGTTCATCAAAGGTTATACGTAGTCCACTTAAACCTTTGTTTGGAGGATTGATCTTGCCCAGAGAGACATTGGCGTCCTGGGTCACATCAGTAAAACGGAGTGTGCCTGCGCGACGCCGCATCTGCCACAAATCTCACTGCATCCTGTTTGCTTAGAGGACGTTACTGCTCCAGGTGTTTAAACAGGAGGAACAGCCATCTCCTTTCTCCGAGCCATAAAATAATTCAAGTCTAAATAAAAAATCCCTATTTGTTACTTCTGTGATCCAGTTTGTGCTCCGCTCTGCTACAAACTGCTGTGATGGACCCGGTTTCTTCAAAGTAAATAGTCCAAAAGTCTCAGAATCGATGTTACAGCATTGAACTGAGTACCCCCACCTTCACAGACTTTGACCTTAGGTGTGACACATTGCGTGTGTCCTTATTTTGATCCACCTTTATGCCCTTGTGATAAATAAAAGCGGCCAGTCCAGAGACCACGTGAGCCAGACTAAATGGCTGTTTTTTAGACACAATAAAGATCCTGGAAGGCATTTTCAACGCCACTCGAGTGCACAAATGCTAAATGCTAATACAGTATGAGCTGTCATCTGAACGTGTGTGTTTGTGTGTGTGTGTGTGTGTGTGTGTGTGTAGGGGGGGGGTATGCACATGCCAGAGAGAGACACTCAGCAGGCACAGTGTGCGATTTTGTGGGAGAGACGTAGGCTTGTTGCTATAAAAAGCGCCGGAAAAGTTTGTACATCTATCGTTTCTAGTGAAAATGCACTCTGCATCCGCGGTAGCAGTGTTAACACTGCCTAATTTTAGCAGCTGATTCATTATAATCGAACAGTCATTTCTAATTTTATTTAGACTTTTCTCAAGGGTTCTGTCTGATAGAGTAGTTTAGGGGTTTAAAACAAATGGAGCATGTTTTAGCACTTTTGTGCCTAATGACTAATGCAGGTGGACCTTTAGTTCCTGGGGGTTTCACGCGGTCTTTTTCACTGTGAATCAGAAACGGAAAGCAGGAACCAAACGTGCAGCCGCTTCCGCGGGGTTTTCCAGCATGGCGCTGGAAATACCGCAACAGGCTCTTTAGCGCCCCCTGGTGTCTGTTTGGATGTGCGTCGGGTCATCTGTCGCCTTTGCAATCCTTTAGAATTGTCATGTTTCTTTTTTTTATTAGAACACTCAGAAATTCTGCTACACAGATTGGTTACTTATGATTTGCTTCTTTTTTTTGCTCCCCAGTCTATCTGATCTTGGGGCTGATTGTCATGCTGGTGGTGCTGGAGACCTTCTGCGAGCTGCAGCAGCTCAAGCAGCTGAGGAAGATGTTCTACCTGAAGAAGGAGAAGCAGAAGGACCGCCTCGCCATTTTGGAACATGACCAGCTTTCCTTCTCTTCTGTGTCCAAAGAAGCTGCATCTTCTAACGAGGACAATAAACACATGTTTGGTAGTACAACAACTCTGGTCTCCCCCAAAAGTGACATGATCGAGTAAACAGCCCGTTTAGGAGAAAAACAAGGGTCATTCACATGTGCTATGGGTAGCTGCCAGGTCTTATAAGTACAAATAGCTACTAAGTAGAAACACTCCTTCAGTAATATTTGACTGTATAGTAAAATTTAGCATAAATTACAATCTCACAGGAATAACCTGCTTTATTTTATACCTAAAAAGAAACCTCTTTGGCCTGTTAAATCTCACAGAAATATAATGACGAATAGCACAAAATGGTACGTTATTATTATAGATTAAGGTGCTTGGCGCATAAAAACTGTACATCATTGTGTAAACTTTTACAGGTCGCATCATAAAAGTTTCACACGTATTAAATATTTTAACGATTCAGTAATTAACTCATAACTGTTAACAAAATCATTTATTTAAAGGCGCCATACACGGCACAATATTTTTTTCTTTTTGATTCCACTGACCAATATTTCACCGTATTCTAGACCACTTACAAAGTGGGAATATTAAAGTAGAGCTCATTAAAGTATTACACAATGTTTTCTGATTAATTATTGAGGGAAAAATATGTTTACTTGCAAAAAAATCGGTTCTTCATGGTCTATGGTTTGGCTGGTGTTGCTTGTGCTCAACATTTCTGAAGGGAGCGTTTTTAGCATTTCTGCACATATAATCTGTATGATTATCAGAACTATCCTGTATTTTTATTTTTTAAAAACCAGAGCTTTTATCTTGCTAAGATTAGGGTGTTGGACTGAAACTGCTGAATACTGAAATTTGTATTATTTAAATGTAGAAATGTATATTTTGACTATGAAATCATAAATGGTTGTGCACTAGGACTAGCACGGCATGAAAAGCAGCTCGAGTGCATCAGAAGCAGATATCCTGGCTCTCCAGGAAAAGAGGAATGTGAGGCGGCGAAAGCACCTGAGTGTGACGCCGCGTGTGTTTTTCAACGTGTTGATTTGTGAAGGAACTGTTTGAAGAGGGAAAACTAACACCGTCCATCCTCAGATCTTCCACCTGGTGCTGTTGCGTAACATTCTGCAGTTCTGGTTTGTGGGTGTTTATGATGAAGACATTTCCGTCCCTGTTTCAGAAGCTTAAAATCTGACCTCATCTTTTCAACGTTCCTCTTCTGCGCTCTTGAATAAATGTAATGTTTTAAAGTTTTTGGGGTTTTTTTGTTATTTTTCGCTTGATATTGTATTTCATGATCATCGTTTTTGTTTTTTTTTTCCTTTCTTTCTTTTTTCCTCACCAGTCTGTGTCTTTATTTTAACTGTGAAACATTGTTTTTTTTGTGGATGAAAAAGGAAAACTGGACTTGCAGGACTGGGCTCTCTCCTCTCTCTCTCTCCCTTTAGGTATGTCTGTCATTCCTACAGAAACTGTTTGTTTTGTAAGGAGCCAGAACTCTGTTAATTTGCTTTAGGGAGAGTAAACATTCCATTAAGGATTACAGACAGTTCATTTAAATTTAAAATGACAAGGCAGCAAGTTGGTGAAATAGTCTCAATCACTGGAACTTTATGTATTTATCTTGTTTTTTGTCGTGTATAAATGCAGTTGTTGGATTTTAGTGTTACAAAACTGATACTGTACAAATCTAATCTAAGACCACTTTTAATTTGCAGTCTGTAAAATTCCATTATAGCCTAAATGGAAAATCCATCATCTGTAGATCATTGTCTTAAATAAACTTGCTGGTTTATTAATAAATTCAGTTCTTGGTCTTTTCCTCTCTGAACTCTAGTTTGGAAAGTGCCCCACTGACGCCACTGGGAGTTTCATACTCGGCTCATGAATGCACCAGTTTAGCCGTTTGTGCATTTGTCCGGCTCATCTTCATCTTCATCACACGGGCGTGACTAAAGATGGGGCTCCTCCCTAGAACATCAGACACACTGATTTGCACATTCATCACACATTGTCACAAGTCTCTGACAATCTCAAGCTGCAAAGAACAAAGCTTCATTTTACATAAAAATTCAGTTTTCAAATGAAATGTGTCTGTGGGTGCACGGCTCCCACAGTATTTGGTGGTCCTTTTCTGTGTTGGTACTCGTGTTATTTTGCAGCACCTGTATTTCCTGAGGCAAAACTGGTACCTAATTACCTGTGACACGTTGCAGAAGCACTGAGTCGACAACCGTGTTGTCAGAAATCAAATCCCGGCATGGAAAACGCGGAGGAGGCAGCTCCCACTGAAGTATTTGCCCTGGTAACTCCGTTAATGGTGGGCGTGTGGTAATTCACAATACCTGTCAAAGATGTCAAACTCGTTGCTACAGAACAAATTAGCACCATTGTGAATCAGCAATGAATTGTCTGTCCGCTCATTTGTGCAATAACAGATGAAGGATCCCTGATTTAAACGTGCAGATTTCATTGATCTTATGTTTACATATATATATTTTTTAGAAAAAATACCATTTTAAATTGCACAAATGACCAAATGTGCACCTTCTGGTCAAGGTCAGGCTTTATATAACTGGATGCAGGCAAATGGCAGTTGCCTGCTGGTGCTGACTGTGTGCACTGAGCCGTGAAAAACGACGTGTGTGTTATCCAGTGTAAGGGTCAGCCACTAACACGACAGTGTTTCCATGCAGGCTGCAACGCCAGCGTTCAGACTTTGCCAAAGTGAGGCCAGAATGCAAATCAGCAGGCAAATGTTTGCACAGAATTTAAACAAACAGGTAGATATGAAGTCAAAATCAGTCCAAGTTATAGTTCCAGTTTGCTAAAATGGCAGAATTACTGAGACTGAGCTGAACATACATCCTCAAAAGACCCACACTTTCTCTCCTTCATCTGGTTTTAACCGGTACCCCCTAACAGTGCATCCTATTGTCAAATGGAGCCAGGCTGTCAGTCAGGCAAGTAACAGGGCAGAACAGAACCCCTCCCTGAAGACGACGTCTCCGCTCGCTGGTTCGAAATGCTCTCGCTCATCTCTCATTAATATTGCTCCATGATCTCATCTCTTCATGCACGTACAGACCCACCTGAACCAGGAACGTGAAGCTCTAATAAAACCTAGGCTTTCCTTTTGATTATGCACCCTGGATCTGTTCTCATGCCTTTACTCGGAGTTTAAAATATCCCTCGCAACGCTGTTTGTTCCTTTTCTCTTTAAGGAATGCAGATTACTTGCAGTTAAATTATGTACGACGGCATACTCCGCCAGAGCCCACGTGCACGGTGCAGTTGAGACGTGCTGGAGAGGGTTTGGCACTGCCGGCGGTTTCATCATATAGTGGTACCATGCTCTCATGTGGTTGTTCCTGAGCTAATGCTGCCACATTTCCACAGCAGCACCGTCGTTGGAGGGACTGTGGGGGGGTCATCCAGGACAAGGGATGGGCTGTGCTGAGTCGGGGCGACGACTTATCCTATAGCACTGCTTTCTGGTGATGGAGCAGCACTATTTATATCCACACACACACACACACACACTGGGACTATGGGAATGCAGGAGGCCTGGAGCACAAACATTCCCCACTGCCAGATCTGCACACACTCGCTACTGTAAATGTGATTCTCTCCCTCTATACAGTCAGTCGAGGATGAGTGATATTCTCCCCCTGATACCACGAGTTTTCTTTAATACAAATACAGCCTCAGAAATAACACCCAGAATTATGTTTAGGCGTTCCGTTTTTAAAGACACATACTGCATATAGCACTCACGCTGGCCTATTTAACGCCATCTTTAATGTATAGAAGGTGAGATGAACTGACAGGAGCAGCGGAAGGAGGGGAGGGGAGGAGGATGAGAGGGGAATGTACCCGGCACCGTCTCCTCGCACTGTCCATCTCTGCCTTTCCAACATGAAGTAAGTCATGCAGAGGGACAGTAAGAGCATTTACAGAAAACCGCCTGGAGGACAGTTTCCCGTTTACAATCACACAAAAGATCTGATGTATCCAATAACGACACAGTGCTTTTATGGCACCCGGAGTGTTAGCACCCCTCCAATCTGTAGAAATCCATATTTTTTCATGGACACAGTGCACTATGAACCATCCTGTCATCCACGTGCGCTGTCCGCGCCCCAGCTGTGTGTCAGTGTTCACGAGAACACAGCTGAATAACAAACAAGCCCCAAAGACATCCTGGGAACCCTCCGGGACGGCAGGGGGCTGCTTCTATAAAGGTTCCCGTTCCTCTTGGGTGAAACCACATTTGGGTGTACTCGGCGCTCCTCTCCGGGTTCTAACCATGAAATGGCTCCTTTCGCTGGAATATGCAAATGCAAGAAAACCATTCAAACGCTGAGTCAGGAGGACCTGAAGGTGCCGTTGCTGGATCTACTGTACTGAGGGATGAAGGTGGCCTATTCTACTGGCTCGTGGCTTCGCTTCTCTGGCCAATCAGCAGAAGTTTGTCACACTGTTTCCAGGCTGCAAGCCGCATCAAATATTGATGGTGGGAAGAGTGGGTATTTACATAATACTCTTTCGAACCATATGAACACCACAGGATAAAATTTTAAATATGACAGAGACTAAAACAGTTACAATAGTATTAACATTTACAGCAGTTCCGGGGACCACAAATGCTTTACCCTCAGAATAAGGTCATTTAGAAAAATCCACCCACAAACAAATTAGATAAGGTGAATTATGACTGAGAACAATAATGGTTCCATGTCGTTGAGATGTGGTTTGGTGCGCATTACCAGCAGCGGTTATTACCTGCAGCTTGTTTTGCATCAGCTGGGAGCGAGCGCAATGACTCAGACAAGTACTGGAGCTGAATTCTTCTCAG
This sequence comes from Tetraodon nigroviridis, assembly GCA_000180735.1. Lineage (NCBI taxonomy): Eukaryota > Metazoa > Chordata > Actinopteri > Tetraodontiformes > Tetraodontidae > Tetraodon > Tetraodon nigroviridis. The sequence goes on along the minus strand of CAAE01015006.1, from coordinate 1,275,987 downwards.
CCATTAGGCTCCCTGTGAAAATAAAACACAGTCGGGCACATTTGGAAAAAAAACAATGAAGTAACGATAAAAAAACAAAACAAAACTTTTTTCATTTTCTTGTTATTTCCGTGTGAAACTAAATATGGATGATTCTCACCGCGTGGATTTGTAGATTTGGGCCTTTTAGCTTTAGTCTCCTGCCCCACAGGGATCCGTATTTAGAAATCGGTGCTGTGCACTGTAGTCTGGAGCACCAATTAAGCTGCTCTTAGTGCACTGGTTGGCACCGGATGACTTCCATCAGCTGTTCAGATATTTATGGGCTGCGCCTCAAAGGGAAGGTGTCGATGCTCCTTGAATTTTGGCAGAGAAGAAGGTCGAGGCGTGAGAATTGATCAGACTTTGGCTGAGCTCTGAAGTTGAGAGTTGCGTTTTGCAAGGTGAACTTGATCCTCCGCTCCCCGAGACTGTCAATAGGAGGTGCTGACCCACTTACTGGTGACCGGACTCCACGTTCCTGCTTGAGTAAGCAGCCCACCCAAAACCCACACAGTGGACAGAGCTGTGGCAAGGCATCAATCGATGCAAAAAGCCGTGCTTAAAAAAACCAACTGGTGGTACTTTGCGCTGTTCTGTGCAGCGAGGACCTCAGGAGCGGGTGGACTGCAGAGCCTGGACCTGCTGACAGCACAGCCATTTTACCAGGTAAAGTTCCATTTACATTAAATGATGAAATTGAATTTTTTTTGAAGATTTATGCAAATCCAATGCATGCAATGTATCTATAGTTGCACTTTCTACTCCACCCAGCAGCATAAAGTGACTAGAGATGAACTTCCTAACACTGCTTGTGAAAAATTTGGACTCCACCTGGGGCACAATACCCTCTCCTCCTGAATGGCCTCTGAATAAAGTCATTCCTTTTGTAAAAAATAAATAATTGATCTTGATTTACCTAAAATGTTGCTTGTAGAGCATGAATAATAGAACAAAGCAGACCCCAGTGGCCTGTAAATTCTTAAAAATCTATAGTGATAGAAGACATTGGGTAGCATCTCTATAGTGTTTCATAACAAAACGGTTTTGTGCTGTCAGTCTTCAGTCTGCACAAAGAAAAGCCAATCAGGGCAGCTTATCCTTTCTCTCCTTGTTGTGACATGCGCAGGATGTTAGGAAATAGAAATAATGTGAAGGTTTTACGTGATTTTTTTTTTTACCTCACCAGTGTTTTATGTGTCAGGATATTTAGTTCAGTGCAGCCTGATGCCACAGTTGAAGAAAATCCTAGTAAATAAATATAAAAATAAATCACAAGTTTACCAAGAATCTTCATCAGAAGCCGCATAAACTCGCTGTGCTTCTCAGAATGTGACAGTTTGCTGGAAAGAAAAAAAAAAATACCACATCTAATACATCGAAATGAATAAAAGAGATACATTAAATCATCTACTAGGGACAGGGTCAGTTTACTTTTGCGTGTAAATACGAGTCTGAAAGTGGGAATATTCCGACAGACGCTGCGGAGGTTGGGGATAATTACAGCAAATCCAGTAGATGGCGCTGTCACGATGCTTCCAGGACCCAACAGCTTTGAGCACGCGTCAGGATCGGCGCTCAGCAGCTTTTGGGCATATGTTGAGGAGCGTCAGTAGAAGCAGGACTGTGATGTTTGTGCCCTCGTCGGGCTCGGTTCGGTTTTAGTTGCCGCCAGCAGCGCTGCTCAGTGGCCTTGAGGATGTATGCCGCTGCAAAAAGCAACGCGTGGGACCGGGTCGGACGACCCCACAGGGACTGCATGTGCTACCTTGGACCCCCGACTACGCTGATGCCGATGTAAGACATTAAAACTTTTAGAAATGGAGCAAGCGCGCAGCAGGACGCGCACACTTGTTGCGCACTCGATTTCACTGGCGCGTCGTTAGGCTAAACCATTTTATACACCAGCCCTGTAAAAATGTTGACATAGTGAATCTTAAACGATGCATTCTGTGTTTTTGCTGTACATTTATCTACACCAGCTCGCCTTGGCAGTAAGTGCCTGGAAGTGCTGTTAATGGGCGTAGACGCAGTCATTTTACGCACCGACGCTTGTGCCGTACAGTTCTCCGTCTTCACGTGTTTCTAACAACTTAAGGACCGTTGAAGCTCTTAAATGGGATCATTTTCCATTTCTCTCAAATGCAGGGCTCAGAAGCAGTATTTATTTTTAATAGCGCGGCGGTTGTGTGTTCCACTGCTTTTACGCGGAAGCCGGAGCTGTCACAAGTGTTCTTCTGCGTCATGATAGATTAATTGGTTTCACACCCCCATTAACGTTTAATAGGAGATTCACAGTGCATTGAGGGCTCTACGACGATTGCTGGGTCAGTCACTTTCACTCAGTGTCTCTCACGGTGCTGTTGTGCGGCCAATGAAGGATGATGATGATTTCTGTACTGTACAAGAGAGGCGCTGCAGGGCCCCGGACGCGCGCCTCAGCGGAGCGTTCAGCTATGAGTCTCTTGTCTTAGCCAAGGAGGAGCCCTGTCTCATCGAGTCAGGCAAAAGGTTTACACAAGCTCTGCTCATCCTTTGCCGAGCACTTTGTCTTTGTTCCCTCTTCCCAGCGGGATGCGCAAGTCACCAGACGTGAGCCCGAGAAGGCTTTCCGACATCAGCCCGCAACTCAGACAGCTGAAGTACCTGGTAGTGGACGAGGCCATCAAGGAGGACCTAAAGTCCTCCCGCTCAGTCGAGGACATCAACAGCGCGTCCATAGAGGAGCGGATACTGAGAATCACGGGCTATTATGGATACCAGCCTTGGAGGGCAAGCCACACCAGTGAGTCACTTTACACGGAGCTTGTTGCTTTGTGTGGGTGTGTGGGTGGAGCAAAATGTCACTGGAAAAAAGGTTTTTTAAAAGCAAATGTGAGTAAGGATGTATTAGTCACAAGAACTCTGCCCATATGCTGATATGCAATATATATCCGTGTAGGCTTAATCATACCTCTTCAAAAAACCCAGCAAAATCACCCTTTTTCAGCAGGGGAGTGAAGCTTATTAATCAATATGAAGAGTGCAAAGCAACAGAATATTAAAACCATGCCATTAAGCCAAGGTAACAGCTGTTTGGTCAAGATTTACAGCATCATCTGTCCATTACTCGAACTTTACCTTTGAGCCTGGCTTGTTCAAGGGCTCAGCGACGTGAGAAAACAGAAGACTTCTCATTTATTCTTTCTCTCCTCCTGGTCGCTGGGTTTGTGGCTGCCGAGGCACCAGTGCTGGTGTTGGTTGCAGCAGGCAGTGGAGGGCGATGCTTGGCTGGAGCTGGCTGGGTGTAGAGTCAAAGACGATGCTGGGAGCAGTGGAATCATTTACACTATTCTTTGCCAGATTGTTCTCATCCTTTATCTCCTTTTTTCTGTCGTTTATCTCCTTTTTTTCTTTTTTTCTGTTGATTCAGTGGTAAAAATCACTAGATGCACTAGGAAAATGTTTCACAAAAGCAAACCAAAAATCCTAGATTACCTAAGTTAGACTTATTACAAGACAAGCGATCTAAAACTACATTGAATTAGTTCAGAATACAAACAGAAAACCAAGATCTACAAGGTGAAAAAAACAACAGGGAGCACAAAGAAACATGATTGAGGAAACTCAAAGAAAAGTGCAGCAAAAAACAGCTGGAAAACAAACATTCTGGCAACCTGAGCCTGAGGAACCTGGTCCTAACTAGAACAATGATTAGATCAGACTCTGGTGTGCACCAATTAGGTCGAGAGAAGAAAAGCACACTGCTGCAAAACAGGAAACAGAACTAAAAACACACAAAATAAAAGCCTCCGTCTAGAGAGCAGCTGATGATTCGGGCTGAATGATGCTGCACGCCTCCTGCGGCTTCATCTACAGCTTTTTTCTTGCTGTGGTGGTCTTGATGATGTGTCAGGCTTATTATTGCTGCAGCGGCTTGACAAATTTGATGTGGCTGACGGCTTCTCAGCTGGTAGATGGCGGAATTTTTTTGCAAATTTCATAGCAACCACTGCAATATTTAAGAGCTGCAAGGCTGTTTCAGAATTCATAGGCCTATACGTAACATCTGAACAAGGCGTGCTTCACAGGGCAGCAGCTCTGTTATAAAATTGTACTGACTCCCCTTTGTACACCTCCTGATGCTGTGACAGTAGGACAAAACAGTATATAAACATAAATTTTCTTATCCGACTCGCACAGCAGTATTTGTTCAGTATGTTTGTTTAACTAGGAAGCTTTTATATAAGCAGCGACTGCTGGAATATCAGGGTTTTCACTGATGTGGTTGACATGAGGTTTATATTCTCTCATTAAGCGACAAAATATCTACATTTTTGATGTTTCCACCCATCATCTTCCTTGAAAACTTCTTTCAACCTGATTGAAACAACAGCTGGAACACATACATTTCTGAGTAAAAGCGTAATTATGACAGTTTTGGTGTATTGCGTCAAACAGCCTGGAGGGAAAATGGATCCTAAAATTAGTTTTCAATTGTTGTACCAGTAGTATAAAATCCATGAGGCTGCAGCTGTGACGGTGCTTGTAAATCAGGTTGACCGTATAGGCTGGAGCTTTTTAGACTGTTCCTTTTAATCAAAAATAAAAGAAATCCAGAAATGCTTTTAGGGTCATAACTGCCTAGTCTATGTTATACAGCCCACAACTCCCAGCAGCACACACGACCTGGTAAATCTGGATCCACTGGCAATAGAATGTTTGGTTAATGGCTGCAGGGCGGACAACTAAAGTTAGTGGCGGCCACTTTCAGAGGAAGTGGGAGGCTGCGTTTTGTGGAGTGCAAAGGGAGCCCTGTATGTGCCATTTACCACTGATCTCTCTGTGTGCCATTTCACACAAAAGCCAGAGAGGAGAGTGGAGCTGGTCATTAGCCGTGACTCATGCTGAGGATGAACGCGCTCAATCAGCTTTGTGACTTGCCGGGCAGCTGTAGATTTTAGATGCGAGATGCTGGAGCCACACACACATGCAGGCTGCTGTAACGGACCCCTGTATCTTTGCAGGCAAAGTCAAAGCAGAACCTTGAGTTTAAAGTGTTTATCTCTTTAGTCCCATACATGTGAGCGCTTAAACACAACTTCCCTGAACAATGTTATTTCACCTTTTGCCTGTTTTGGTTGATTAACAATTAAAAAATTGAAGTAAACGTGAAAATTACTGATAATATCGTATTTTTAAATGAATAAAAAAATATGGGTTTTCATTATTCCTTTAAAGAAGTTCGACCCTGCTGGAGATCTTCCAGTGTCTTCTAGGTCTGGACAATAATGAAGCTCTGAAGGTTTGCTTTTGCCTTTCCTGTATATTTCAGAACTTTGTCCTGACAAACAGACATTGTGCTCTTCCTATTGCTCTGGTACAATGATCCATCACAAATGTCCCCTCCGCTGCTGCAAATTTAGAGCGCCACGAGGCACAAAACGAGGTCAAAATCTATTTCAAGCTCCACTTTGGACATGAGATGAGACGCTACAGGAGCAGGTTGTAGAGAGCCTGTGCAGTAGTAGTAGAACAGCTGGAAGGGGCAGGACGCATACGGGCAGAATGGCTCCTGTTACCTCAGTGGGAGCAGAGGAGCCAGCGTGGACTGCAGACTTCCCATCGTCACGACAACATTTCAGGTCTTTCAGGCATCTGTTTGTAATTGCACAGAGGAACAAATGAACTTGTTCTTTTTAAACACACTTTTTTTGTCCTCTGTGCGACATCATTAACAAAGTGAGGGGGTTGAGGAAAATAGAGCATGCCGCAGTTCAGGATTATTAAAAACATCGAATTATACCCTGCAGTCTTTCTTTTTATAACACTAGACTTCTACATTTAAATAATCTGCATAACAAACAACACAGCAGTGAAATCTTATTCCCATGCGGCTTTCTCATGGTGCGTTTCATATTTGATATTACAGGATTATCTGACAGCAGCATGCATGTTTAAAATTTATGCGCCAATAAGCGTTTATCCTTATGGTAATCAACAGCGGAGCGCCATCCGTCTTTTTTGCAATACTGGGAAAAGTTTAACGCCACTTTGAGGGAGTCATATCATGTGTGAATTATGGAGCTCGTTCCCACTGGAACAGGGGATGGACTGCAGGGGGCTTGTCCCTCAGTATGCAGCGTGCTTATCTACTACGGTGGTCAGATTTTACATTGTCCATGCAGGGAGAATCAGAGCTGACACTCTTCTCTGCGGTCTCGATCGCCCCCCACAGCCATTTCCTCTCACACTGGTGATATTGCTGCACCAGTGTGTGATTCTGCTGTAAAGGTTGTCATCTGCAGGTCCTGCGGGCCTGGGTGAGGGGTTGAAGCTTGGGTTTGACCGTTTCCTGAAGGTTTAGGTTGTGGCCTAACCTTTCTCCACCTCCACCCCCTTGATGTTAAAAAGCTGCAGAGCTGGAGGAGCGCCTCTGGCTGTGGACCAAGGTGGACCATTTCCCCCCTCCCTTCTTTTCTCCCCCCTGGTTGTGTCATCTGCATACTTAATGGCGTTGTCGTGGGTGGAAGCACATCCTACATACATACACACACACACTCACACACAAAAGAAAGAACCATAGTGGCTTCTGTTATGTAAGAGCACATTTATTATTAAGAAGGATGCACACGAGTACCCACCTGAAGTCCTGCTCAGGCCCAATAGGCTTGAAGAGCTGGTAATCACTTCTGCCATCTTTATGAAGTCTTGCCTTCTTCAGCAGCTGCTTGTTCAAATTCAATTTCTGTTTAATGAAAGCGGGATATTTATTAAAAAGAGCTCATTTGTGCTGTATTTGCCACACAGGGGCAGTTTGCTTTCATCTCCACGTAGCTTGCATTCACGAAGCCATGAAAGATTGTTAATAAATGGTAGTTAAACTTGAATGTACTTACTTACACTAAGTGCTGGTGTTGTCTAATGGAAGCCCTGCCACGTCCGTGCTCAGACCTGTCCGTCCCTTATTCCCGTCTCCTCTTTTATCCGCTGTTAATTAGAAGTCATGAAGTGATGACTCCTGCCTCTCCTGTAATTAATTCCATGGTCTTCTGTGTTCACATGTAACACATCATTGTCTCTGTTTGGTCGCAGAGGAACAGGGGAGCAGAGTGTAAATTGGTTTCAGGAACTAATTAGGAGGCTTATATGGACGAAGGCTGATTGATTTTAGCTTATGTTACTGAAACCCAGTTTTTGATTAGCTTAACTAAACTGCAAAGCTTTATACATCTGATTTGTTCAGACCCAAAAGACAGAATCTATCTAACAGGGAAAACTAAAGGTGGAAAATGAATAACATGTCCAACTTGCAGAATAAGCCAGAAAAATCTCTAAATCTCCCACACGGGTCTTGGTTTTCGTTCATCCCGGACTGGCATTCCCTGGGGTTCTGCAAACACTGTGGGATCTACTCTTGCACATGACTGACAGCTAACCCGCAAGCAACAAAGCCGCAAGAGCTTCCGCATCATTCAGTGGCTACAGTCGGGCCAGGGCCAGGCAATAAGGAAGCAGCAGAACATGATTTGTTAAGTGCTTAATGTGATCATCAAAAACGGATAAACTACCTACTGAAAGGCTGTGGTCATTGACCAACTCAGCGTTTTGGTCAATTTCAACTTATTTGTTTGACTGTGAACTCAACCATGTTGATATTGGAAGCAATTTATATGCTGACATTATGACTTACAGTCACCTGTTGTTACCACTTTAGCTTCTCTCTTTGAAAAATCCCATTATCTTGATGTGTCTCATTGATTAAGTATTAATTTCCTCTTTTCATGGTTTTGCATCACCTGCTCCCACCTCCTCTCTTCATTGTTGAGTTGAGTCTGACAGGTATGTCTCCTGTGTGTATGACTGACTGTTTCCAGGATAACGAAAGCCAGTTTCCCTGATTCTATTATCTTTTCCGTCACTGTTTACCCCCAATCTGCCACATCCCTACCTGATTTTCCTTTTCAAGGGAAAATCAGGTAGGGATGTGGCAGGGAGAAGCAGTGTGCCAGTATGCCTTCCAGCCCTGTAAAAAAAAGAAAAATATCCCCTTAATGAGCTCAGAATGTGCTCCTCGAGATTAATTTAAAGATGGTTTCTGTTGGGATAAGACACAAACAAACGGAGGCGCCCGTGCATGTCGACTGAAGATCAGAATCAACACGTAAATTTTCCTCAGAGATACGCATTCATATTTCATTTCAATGAAAAAAAAGGGAGAAACAAAAGGAGCAGGATTTAGTGGTTTGTGTGGTGCAGCCTGGAACAACCAGAAGGGAGAGATGATAGTACAATTTTTGATGGTTTTACCATTTCTCTATGCGCTGTCACCAGCCCACCGTCATCACTGAACAAAAACCTCAAACAGGGTTTTATTTTAGCCTTATTTACGACCAGTAACCACTGCCGAAAGCCAAATTATGAGCACTGAGCTGTCAATTCCTCCTTCAGCTGTGTAAAAACAACCAAAGATGGGAGCCATCTTCTGATTTAAGATTGCTCCAGGCCGTTTAGAGCCAAAACTAAAGAGTTTAGTTTAGGCCCTAAATGGTCTCCTAAAGGATTCCAGAATGGAAGATCTAAAACAGAAGCAGGAGAGGGAATACACCAACCTTGATATCATCAATTAGTGCTTTTGTGGTAAAAAAAAAAAAAAACAGAAGAAAAATACACTAGCTCTGCAGTCCGTGGAAATGGAGCTCAGAGGGAAATCAAATGGACGAGTCTATTTCAAGATGACAGACTCCCCTGCTGCCCTGGGCCCATCAGCTGTGATAGTCCGGCTGCTTGGAGTCTGTATTAGCTTTACCTGCTGATTGTTGAGAGCTGTGAAATTGTTAAAGCACAGTGAAAACAGTCTGCTACACTGTACATTTCTATATTTGCTGGTTGAATTATTATTTATTGTTATTGTGATTAATAGCTGTTATTGTCACTACCTCCCCATCTGAGCCCTGAAGAGATGAATCAGTCCCACTATGTCTCTAATGAGTATGGAGATTACATTACCAGCGAGCAACAGCGTGAGACCACACAGCTCCCACGATGAGCTTTTATTTGTCCTGCCATCTGTAAAGCCACTGGAACTGCTCAGCAGCTGTTGAACGCAACAAAAGCTTCACATTTGTGCGACAGAACACAAGTTCGCTGTTTTCTCACATTGTTCAAGCGGGCTTTTGTAATCGGTTAATCTTTAACTCAAGAGGTCTGCAAAAGACGGACCTGGCAGGAGTTTTAACAGCCGAGGGAACGAGCCCTCCCAGTGGATGTCACTGGAAGTCGTTATTCTCACTCCCAGCCCAGAGCATTCAAAGTATTCATCGTGGGGTCAGGAAATCAGGCAATTAAGTCGGCTATAGACATGGATGAGAGCCGACAGCCGATGGGGGAGTGCAGAAGGCGCCTGGGAGGCCTGGACCTCCTCTTCCTCTAAGGGGAACTGACTGGTCTTCTCGCTCAGCCCTCTATGCGTGAAGAACGATACCTTAATCGCACTGCTTGTTTAAAACGAGCCAATGCACCGGCCTCCATTTGTCCAGGTACTTAAAACACCTAATAGCTCTGCGCTTCAGGATAAGTGCTCTGACAGAGTTGTTTTAGGGTTAAAAAAAAAAGAGAAAAGCAATTGAATAGGAATATAAAAGCTTTGATAACTATAAAAGGATGCAGCTTTGAATATCCATTTGCTGTGACAGAAGATAAACACATCACGTGTGACAGCACCTGTGCACATTTACTGTAATTACTTGGAAAAATGTTGCAATTTGCCAGACTTGTGGCTTAAAACGCCACTTTTCTCTTATGTAAATCATAAATGGCTGCATATTTGTCAGCCCAATCAACCAACGACCACTCATTATACATCTAATTACCAAACAAAGCCATCTGAATCCTATGAGTACTGCTGTGACAGCTAAAACTTGGATGGGAAGGTGGCGTTGGAGAAGAAAGAGAGTGATAGATTTTCCTTCCGGACAGTACGCACATGGCCTGCCACAGCCTTCTGAAGGGCCTCCTAACACCTGCTGCACGCATCACTAATGAGACGGGAATCGGGAGTGATCAGACACTGGTTTCATCTACCTTGAAAGCACCCGGGCCTACCTTCGATCGGAGCACTTCAAAGATAGCTCTGAAGCCAGGGTGGTTAATATTCAGGGCCAAACGAGCCTCCCTCCGCACTGCATTCACCAACACGTCCGTACTGTTGATGCCTGGTCTGTCCAATGTATTCAGTCTCTGCCCGTGTTGGAGTCTGTTCCCTGGCTCTGAATTATTTACCACTAAATGTGGAGTCTGATGCCTCGTTTTTCGTCCAAACGTCAGCCTCAATACACTAAAGCAAATGTATTTATTTTGACAAATTGCTGCATAATTAACGCAGAGAATCACAGGTGATTTGCACCGAGGACGCCCACATTTCACAGTGTCCGCTTCAGTAAGGTGTTAGGTCTGGTATGATCCTTGTGAATGTGTGTGTGGGTGGGTGGGTGTGGGAGTGTGCAACATTTCCACCCCCCCTGATAAAAACTGCCTTTCACTGGTGACACTATGGAGATTAGTTTTAGGATTCGGGGCCTGAGCTCCTATTATTAGCGGTTTGGGCAGGACTGGAAAAGCAAAGCAAACTTAATATCACAGTTTGGATCTCTTGCACGGCCGAACGAGTCAAAGCATCTTTCATTTCTGCTGCAAACTGTTCATAACGTATCGGGAAAGAAACCGTTCCCCCCTTTGTGGATCTGCACAGGTATATTAAAAATTCCAAGCTAGCGCTCACATTGCCTCGATGCTGTTACCTTAGTTGCTGTATGACCGTAGTTGTGCTTTTCCAGTCTGAGAGTCAGAAGAAATAAGCTGTTCTAAATATGTCTGGTGTGTTTGAAGTCCCATTCAGAAATAACCCACAGAACTGTCAACATAAAACAGGTATTACACAATGAACACTAGGAACTGAAGTTATTTTGAATGAACATACTCACCAAAGAACCAAAATATACAAGAATGAGTTTTAATAAATGTAAATATTTATTCCTGTTTTGTAATATCAGTTTTGTTTGAACACATGAAAGTCATGTGTAAGGACAGCAAGTTGTCATTATTTAAAAAAAAAAAAAAGTGTCATTAAATGTCCATCTAATTGCACATCAAGTATAAAAAATTATGTAGTAAAATGAGTACTTATTGTCAATTGAATGTCAATTCATTATGATTATGACTTATTCAGACAAATGTGATTATAAATATGAATGAACATTTAATATGTTCTAAAAGGATAGTTGTAATTTTATGATAGTGGATACTGTTGAGTGTTTTTGGAGTTGGTTGTGTAAATTTGTATGTACATCCCATGATGTTATTGCTGGCATGCTTTTTGCATGTTCACTGTTCTAATGACCTTTACCAGAGTACGTGCAGTCATAGTGCCCCCTTCAGGCACAACTGGGCTACTGCAATGTCAGCATCCTGCGTCCGCCTGATACTGATGGAGGATATTTTTAACTAAATTTAACTTCTAAAAAAACATGCAGCTTCAGCAAGATGAGTGCAGTTTGTATATGCAGAAGTACAGCAAAACGTGAGATACATTTAATGTACACAGACATTTCTGACAATAAAAATCAATTAGATGTAAATTCAAACCGTCTGCGGATGAAAATCATACCAGAGTTTTGAGCTAGTACAAAGATATGGTTACAGTATGGTTACAAAACCATGTGCACAAAAGATAGTAGTAATGGTATAAAGCGACAGCAGATGGAGCTCTTGCTGTCTGATAATTCAAACTGTTCCAAAATTAATAGGTAAGGTTTCAATCCTGAAACACGAAGTTGCATTTTTAACCAGTGTCACCAGGTGGAGTCATGCAGGGACACAAATCCTAAAAATGTTTTCAGATTAAAGAGGTATGTTAGTCGTTCATTGATGATGCATACACTAATATCATTATATGTGATGCGCAGATTGGGCAAATCTTTTTGGACCAGTAACCTGGGGGCCAACCACATGATAAAACTTTAATATGACAGAGTCATATTAAGGGTCTTATTTTTTGGAGATTCACACCGTTGCAAAAGTGTCAATCACAGAAAAAAGGAATAATTTCAACAATATCAATTCCTTGCAGCTGGGCTGAAGGTAGCTTTTGGGTGGATCTCTTTAACACTCTCAGTCATTCTTGATGTCAGCCTCTTAAAGGTTATGTGTTCCTATTATAACAAAATGAAATGCCTATTTAAAAAGCGGACTTACAGAAGAGCTTTAAATATTGATTGCGCTGTGTTAGATTTACTGTACTGCTGGAAACCAGACAGCTCTATAGTTCTGTAATGGGTAAAGTGTTCTGGGACTGTTCTCCGCCTCGCCCTCTCGAGGGAGCCTGCTGAGGCCATTACTCCTGAAGATGTTGCTGTGTGCAGCACCCCGACAGCTGCCGGCCTCCGCACACATAAGCTGATGCTCCGAAGACGCGCCAGACCCAGGAAAGTTAATTCCACTTGACCTTTTTGGCTCTTGAAACAAGCTGTTATTAAATATCTGCGACACGACTGGACCGGCCCGCTATCTTGCTGTGTCACTCCGGGGGAACCGTGATGAAATACCAGGGCTCTGGTCCTGTAAATACCCCTCAGATTTGGCTCCACGACTCCACTGCCTGCCTTTTATTGCAAACAAGACACAGAGGTGACCTGGATGGAAACAATGCATGATTGACTGCTTATATTTGAGGCATAAATATTATCCCCAATCATTAATATTTACTGTGAAATTAAAACTAACTGAACTATAACAGAGTATTGTTGACACTTCACAGCCTCTTTTGAAAAGATCACTTCACACACATGAGATGTTTTTGCATAAATTAATAAATACATTTTGCATAAACGTAAAAAACTGAAAACCCCCCCAGAAAAGTCACAGTTAAATTAAGAAACTTAAAGCTTTTGAAAGCAGACATACAATCAATATACAAACAATGAGCAATTCATATGATTCACGTTCATCTAAATCAGCTGTGGGGTGAGACTAGCAGTGCCTAGAACGGAGGAGTTCAGGTAAAAAGAAAAGTTCCCCCACTGGTGCAGCTGTATTTATATCAACACTGTTGATTTAGATGAGCTCACCTGTTTTTAACCGCCGTTAAAACTGTGATCTGAGAAATAACCGTCCAGGCTGACTTTGCAGCTGCAGTAAACCAACTTTATGTGTAATTTTACCCCCTCCTCTCTGTTGGGCTTCAGTATCTCCTCCACCGTTATATTACGTTCATTATTCACTGATTAAGAAATGTGTGGGCATTTCTAAATCATTTTATTTCTTCTGCTGAAGTAGAGCTACAATTTGACGTTTGCTTAGCAGATTTGCAGCTCTTGTTTGGCCAAACAATCCAAACCTTTAATAAGCCGATCAGCTTGTTCAGTCTCCATTAAGGAATATTTCTCTCTCTGGTGCGGTTAAATATATTTGCCCTGAAAGCAAAGAACAAGTAGCGGCTAAATTATTTCTTCTTAAAAAACCGTTTTAGAGGGGAGCGAGCTCTTTCTGGCGTACGCTACCTCTTTCCACTGTACATGGAGGCACGGATGCCTCTCATCCCTGATCTGCTCCTTCTGGTTTCTAAAAAAGGTGAATTCTAAAGCCTGAGCTGCAGGAACGCTTTTACACTTGTCACACAGCTCACGCACGCCGGCTTGTATTCACAAAACTCTACAGGAACGCGTGCTCGCGGCCGTTCTCACGTCTCGCCTCCGAGCGCGGATCGGTTTGATCCTCCTCCATGCTGCCAGATAAAAGTCTCTGAGTCACTGACTGGCTCTTTTCATGATCTCACCCACTTCACCTATTTCCACCTCCTGTCTGCAAAAGTGTGTGTGCACGAGACAGCTGCAAAAGCTGCAAATAAGACTGAAAAAAGAAAAAAAATCACCCAAAAAACTGAAATTTCCAGGTGACATGGTTAACGTTGTTGACCTGTCGAGCGTCCTGGGCCCTGATAATTACGGAAAAGCAGATCTAACGGCTGAGGGGTGACACAACGGGCCCGGGCAGAGTGTTTTTTTTAGCGTTCCCTGTCCTAGTTAGGCTGGGTAGGGGATTCTTTCCTTGAGTCAGGGGTAGAGTAGGAGCGGTGAATTATTCAGTGCGGCTTCCTTGAGGCGTGCTCACACTTGGAGGCTTCTGCAGACTCATGCAGAGCTGCTGCAGACACACACAGTCATGTCTTTAAAGACCTTACAGCTCAGTCATGGGAACACGGAGGCGTTCGGATCAATACCGAGCAGGACCAGTCTCCTGCATCACAGCTTGTCGTGTCCTCTGGTGTGTAAAACAATGACCCAAACGTGTCGGGTGGGTTTTTGAAGCTGCTTTTCTACCATTGGGAAAAAGCTGAGCAGAACCACTTGTCACAGCAGAGCTTTGGGCGACTCCCTCTGAAATGTTACCATTTTAACACTCCTGCCAGGACAATCTGAAGTGACAGCGCCGCAAACATCAGGGGCTGCATGACGCTGCAAAACACCCCGACTGTGACAGAAGGTCCGCCTGCCACTCGGAAGGGTGTGGCTTCTTAATATCCCAAGAAAAAAAACAACCCAACAGCTCAAATTTATGTCCTATAAATAAACCAAATACAGTTTGATATGAATTTCTTTTATTCACTGTGATTTTCTTCATAAACGAACAATGCCTCTTTATAAATAGATTTGTGAGTGCGGTGTGTGGACTATTTGTCACATCAACGGGAACGTTTCTCTATCAGAACAATAGGACAACTATACACAACTTATACAGCAGCTCATTTTCCACACACACACACACACACATGCACCAAGGTCTTTCATCGTTTTTTGACCTTGGTGAGCTTGTGCTCATCAACATCAAACACAATTTCTCCTGTTTGGCTCAAATCAGGGCTGGTAAATTCTGAAAAAGAACAAAAACTCTTTATGTAGGCCTGACTCCCCCAGCCGTCTCCCGACAGCCATCTTCTGGGTTTTCCAGCACCCAGAGGGGCTGTCAGGCTCCTCCTCACAGTTGCTCTGGACAGGCGAGCTCTGATGAACACAGTTGCTGCAGGGTCTCCAGGGGGAGCGCCGTGCACGTCGGTGGGGTTTAAATGTTCTCTTCATGCCGGCGTGGGTTTTCTCTTGACACCACTTTCCTCCCACATAGCAAAAACATGCGCAATTGTGTGATTTAATGTTTCAGAATGCCCACAGGTGTGCATGTGTAAGCAGTTGGTGCGTGTGTGTGTGTGTGTGTGTGTGTGTGTGTGTGTGTGTGTGATGTGCAGTGGGTCCAGGGGTGTAATCAGGTGGTGACTGCTGGGGCAGGTGGGAGCTCAGCAGTGTTGATGGCGTCCAGCTGTGACGGAGTCATTAAAACCTTTGGGGACCTGAACCTGCACAAAGCACCTCAGGGTGCGTGCACGTCCTCCTCCTGCACTTTGACTTGTTTCTATCTGACTGTTTTCATGACACACCATCTGTGAGATTAACAGCAGCCAGAAGATCATTTAGTCCGCTGGAATTTTTGGGAGGAGGACGAGAAATGCCATCAGTCAGTCAAACGCGCGGGTTTGGAGAGGACGCGCACGCCTGCCCCGATGGAAGCTGGTTCTGATGCCGTGTGACGCGGGGCTGGGGTGGGCTGGGGTGGGGGTATTGTCTGATGTGTGACGTTGGCCAGTTGCAGCAATTGCCCAACCTGTACGTGAGGAGAGACCAGCCGGGACGCGCGGGGTAACGCGGAGTCGGGGAGGGGGTGGGGGGACCACGACGGAGAGAGAGAGAGAGAGAGAGAGAGAGAGGGAGAGGGGAGAGAGAGAGGGCGCATGCAGGGAGTTGGATGGATGCGCGGGGGCAGACGGCAGGACATCGGCTCTAGAAACACCAAGTGTCCCATCAAGAGGTGCACCAAAGCGGCTTTAGGGATGTAGTCGAAGCGGTCCGGAGCTCAGCCCATCCGAGCTCGTCATCATGAAGAAACACTCCGCCAGGGTCGCCCCGCTGTCCGCCTGCAACAGCCCGGTGCTCACCCTCACCAAAGTGGAAGGTAGGCAGACTTCTCTCTCTCCCCCCTCTCTCTCTCTTTCCCTGTCTCTCTCTACCAGCTGAAATATTTCTTTGACTCATCCTGCCGAAGGATGAACTCGAGCGCGCAACTTTCGATCCCTTCTGATGCAGCATCCCCGCAAACGTTCGGACGCATCCGTCTGCGGATGCGTCGCCAAAGAGCCCCGCATCACTGGCTTCCTCCAGCCAGTGTCTCCACCGCCAGAGATGAAGTCCCAAACACCCCCGTGGTATTGTAGTTACTATCGACGCATTGATTTTTCTTTCCTGTAGAATCCCACTGACTCACTGATGCATCACGGGGACGGAACTGCAGCAGGGGTTCCCCATCGCGCACCTGCACCCGCCTCCATCTCTGCTAGAAACCCAGAGCTAAAACCCTTCAGGAACGACAGCAGATCCATCTGAATGCTTTAGAACAATCTGGAAACTGTCACTTCCAGTCGGCGTCGGGACACCTCTGCAGAGCATCTGCCCTGGTTTACTGTAGCTCCACTGTACAGCTCATCACCGTTTTGCATTATGCATCTGCTCTGCTCAAAGCCTCCTCGGGTGGTGAGGGGGAAAGAGAATTTGTGGCTTTAGAGTCAGTCGCTTAAAAGGATCTAAAAGACAGTCTGGGCATGTGACAGGAGGCATGTGAAGACATTTAACATGCACTTGTCTGCTCCAAAGGTAAATCACTGTTTAATCAGCCCACATATATAACCTCTAAATATGCATTTAGGCTGGAAGATAGAATCTTTCCGGTGCACAGCGAATGTCCCCACAGTTCTGCTGTTCCGGAGGTCACAACTGTGAAACAACAACAAAAAAAACTAGAATACAACAGACTTTACTGCTCAAAAAATAACGAGAGGGTCCACGAAGAGAAAGACTAGGGCAAAAATGGTCAGAGAAGGAAAAAACGAGGACCCCGGAGCTGTTTGGATGAATTCTGGACCGATTGCAGGCGCACGAGCCTTCTTCCAGACTGCAGATTATTGTGTGTGCACATGCATGACCTTGGAGTAAAACACAGTAAATAATGGGGGGGTTCTGGGACATGTGACCATTCCAGGTTCGGCTCCGCTACTGCTTACGTGACACTGGCCATAAATCCTCTGTTCTTCCCACTGGTGACCTGCACCCAGCTCTCAGAGTGCGTCTGCAGCCTTTTCCTCCTCTCACTGTAGTTCTTCTGTGTTCTTTGCTTCCCCTCCACACTCCTTCTTGTGTCTGGATAACGTTTGTTAACCTGACTGTGCCGGTATCGCAGGCGGAGGACAGGCGGGAACGGCGCCCGCAGTCTATAGTTTTTAATTTAACTACAAAAACAGACCTAACCCCCTTTTTGATTTGGCATTTCAGTGTGTTTCAACTTGAGATGCTGACAAGTGATGGTGTGTGTGTGTGTGTGTGGGGGTGGGTGTGTGTGGGGTGGGGGGGGTGCAAAACGTCCAGCCAACTTGAGGCGAGTAAAAAAAAAAAACCTATCATTAGGCAGCACAGCACAAATAATCACAGTATAGTTTTAGCAAAAGCCCATTAGTGGATATTTACTGGCTGCAGGTGCACGTTGGCCTCGCTGCCTCCTTTTTGAGTCCTTTTTGCTGTGACATCCTGCAGCTGTGCATGGATGAAACCCGTCGATGCCTCCTCAGGAGGGTTTCATCTCCAGGTTCCATCCTTACAGAACATCTGTAGTGCTCCTCCACCGTCAGCGGTTAAAGGGGATGTGACTTCATCGTGCACTTTGAAACAGACCAGACAACTTCTAAAAAAATAGGACCTCGGTGTTCATACATCCTCCAGGAAGTGCTGGAGAAAAAGTTGCTTATTTTAACCTGGTTGTTCCGTTCTTTGAGCACGGTGCACAAGTGTGATCCTTCCCTTAATAAGACCAGGATTTATAAAGCAGCATGTGGCCTGAAAAGGGGAGAGAGTTTGTATTTTAGTGACTAACATTAGCCGATGCGGAGGGCGAGGAGCACAACAGCCACAATTATTATATCACGTAGCGGGTTTTCTCAACGCACCACGTTCATTTACATTTATCTTATTTATATGTAAATGTCCATTCAGGCCTTTGTTGAACAGCTTCAGGATGGGGATTAAATGTACAGCAAAGATTAACACATATTTTTGCCTGCTTTGTTGGTCTCAAAACCTCTACAATACTGTGAGGGGTTTTTTTAACCGATGTGATTTTTAGACACGATTGAGTTTGTCTTTTTTCTTTTCTTTCTCACTCGCTGCTCGTGTAAGCGTGGCCACTATCATGACGTGCACGTGAGAAGGGATTTGATGTCTTCTTTGAGGGTGCAGGAGAGAGGGTTCCTCTCCTTAATGCAGCCAGTTAAACAGGTGCTTCAGCTGTAGCCTCACAGGCTGAGCGTTAACGCACCCACTTCACAAACTACTCTAGCTCTTCCTGGCAGTTGGCAGCAAACATCAGAATTATTACATTTCTGTATTTTTAATATGCAGAAATGGCCACATCCTAAAGCCAAGTTAAGGCTGTTGGGGGACAGTGTCCTTTGCTTGCGGCCAGTCTTTTAAAATATTGATTAGAAAATGGGTCTTCCTTATTATTCCTTGTTGGGAGCCACTGCAACAGCCAGTAAGTTTACAAACTCTTTTCCTCTGACAAAACTGAGCGAAGGCGAGTAACAAGGCACCGTATAAAGCCAATTCTGGGCAGGTGGTTTATTTGAAACATTCATTCAAAGCTATATTTCGGAGCGGAACAAAAAGTATTTGCGCATCAATTGTGTTGCCTTCACTGAAGAGTAGGAAGAAGTTAAATCCTACTACACACATTTTTAGAAGCTGCTCCTGACACCAACCTCAGTCGTCCTCCTGAGGCTGCAGAGTTGGACGTGCTCGTTGGAGCCGAGCGTCCAGGTCCGGTTACAGACAGCAACTCTGTGAGGATTTGGCCCAGTTGTCCTTGGAGGTTAAAGTAGAAGCAGAAAGGAATTAGGAAGAACGGGATCAGTAACAGTTGTCCTGTCCTTGTCTGCCCTCCTGGGCTTCTCTCTGCCCTCTGTTAGCACCCGGCACCCCACAGCCGGGTGTGTTTTCCAGCTGTCCTGTCGCTGTGATACTAAGCAGGACAGGCTTGTCAGAAGACTCTGATCCGGTGTTGAAGGACCTCAGAGTGACAAGTTGGCCTCAACAAATCGTCTGAACCAAGTGCCGCAGACTCCTGCTGTTTGACGGAGACACGGAGCCTGCTGCCTGTCTGTCCCCTGCCTGCCTGCCTGCCTGCCTGTCTGTCTGTCTTTATGAATTTTATGAAATTTTGAAATTAGTGTTCTTCTCAGCAACCTGCTTGTGTGTTTGTAGCCAAACAGTCAATTTTTTAAAGACTTCTATTTCAATAAACATTAGAAATACATGATTAGAAATACAGGTAGTACAGCAAGTACAGCAAAAGACCCTCTGTGGGATTAATAAATATATTGATATTTTCTTCCCACACAAAGCTAGATCACTAAATTAATCAAGCCTTTTTTGTTCTATGTGATCTTTATGCTATTGCAAATGAGACCTACATTATTTGCAAAAGAGATGTGACAGCTTCTGTGCGGTTCAGAGGTTTTTGAAGCTCACAGCTGCACTGAAGGACTTTCCAGTATCGCCTCCACCAGTGAGGTTGCACTGTCACTCACACACTGGTTTGATGGAGGTAATAATGACATGCTATTCATTAGTGATAGTTAATTACTGGCTGTGGTGTGCTGAAGGTCGAAGACTTCGCCACTTATATTGTGGATATGTCTTTGACCCAGAGAGTGTCGGTTCACAATCATCATCAGAGCTTCTGTGATTGACCTGTTTACTTTTGGGTCAGTGAGGCAAAGCGGCGTCATGCACTGGTCCTACAGCTCTGTCACCACTGTAGCTGTGTGAAAAAAATTAAAAAATAAGACGATGGCATGGGCGGCGGCGGCCTGTGCAGGAGCTGCAGAGGGACATGTCTGTCAGTTCCGGGCGGTTTGAAGTGTGTGAGCAGGCTGAGATTTGCAGCTATCGGAGGGAGAAATCTGCTCTGCAGAGTCTGCAGGAGAGAGAGGGAGAGTCCACCTGAAAGCAGGGAAACATGGGCTATGATGGAGGGAGTAGTGGAAAAGGGGCCTGTTCATGGCCTGATAAAAGCTGAACGTCAGCAGAGATATCCTGAGTGTGCTTCATGCAGGTCAGATATGCAGAAGAAGCTTGGACTCTTTTCCTGTTAACAGTTAGTATAATAGAAATGTTGTATTGCTGCGAAAGAGACAAATTAGCAGCACAATCTGCTTCAAACAGGCAGATTTTAATGAGACGTGAAAGGAAGGAAAAATGGCACTGATATACTTTTAATGTGATCTTCTCAATATCATAGCCTGACCTTGAGTGTTTGATCACGCTCCGATAGGGTTAAGAGCTTTCAGTTAATCGTTCAGCAGTTGCACACGGACACTTTTACTTGCGGCTGCCCTCACGGTATTAATGGCTTCACATGTCATTAGTAGAGGGGCCTGTCATCCACTATGCTCATACTGAGATCAGCTGGGTGTCACATGGCTCATCACCTATGATATAGTAGCAGCATCAGTCGCTATTCTGCTCTAAGTACCTTTAAATTACAAGCAGATAACATGCAAAATGGGTTTTTCAACGACGCATCAATGGATGTTTGCGCCATTTTAGTTTGGTCACACGTGCCAGATCTGAAATTGCTTGAAATTGCTTGGCCCCAGTGTTCCATAGGAGGGGCGCTTTGGCACGGCCCACCACTGCATTTGGAAAATTGAACAGTGCTGCAGTATAGAGCGGTGGCCAGGGCCACCGCATGTGGGACGGAAGCTCAGGAAGGACAATGGTTGGCCAGCGATGACCTTGAGAAGAAGACAAAGAGATCCGGAGCGTAGAAAATTTCTGCCTCGGCCACACGAGTCCGAGAGTTATGAGCGTATCTCCAGTTTTGGTGTGTGTTTTTTTTTCCAAAATAATGTTTTCAGTGCAGACAGAGATCAGCTAAAATTTTACAGACTGTATTTGCCTCAGAGGTTAAAGAGCAAAAACAGAGCACCAAGAAACACTGTTTTGACTGTCTAAAAAACACGGCAGCGTGGTCTCTTTCTCTAGTCATACATTCATTTGTTTTGCTGTTGAGCTTTTTCCTCACACATGTTTTAATCAGGGTTTTTTTGTGTGAACTTACTGTATCTTTAAGATGCTGTCAATTCATCCCTCAATACACAATGTCACTAAGACAATAGGAAACCAATAACCTGTCTGAACAAAGATCTGCTGCATGAATAATTTATACCTAGGTGTCTGTAGAGAGTGGAGAAGGTGAACAAGTGGAAAGATCACCGGGAACATTGTTTTCAAGCTTATTTACTTTTACGCTGTTTATTGAATCATCGGGTTCACGTGTGTCAGAGATTGAGTTTCATTGTTTTCCCCCCCAAAGGGTTGGGATGAAGTGAATCGCTTTTGACACACAGAGTAGGTGTGAGCAGGACGGAAGTAGTACAGATTCTTGCATCAGTTCAGGCATTTTTGAGGACATATGGCGCTTATCATCTTCATGACAGGAGCAGTTGAAAAGTGAAGTGATGCTGTGTATGTTTTTATGCAGTCTCACACACACACATAGACCTACACACACACACAGAGTGTACACACAACGATGTATATACGTTGTGAGCTGAAGAGATCAGCTCAGATTGGATATCAGACCTGCCTCCTTTGCCCTCTGTTAGCCTGCGGCCCGTCACACTTGATCACTTCATTTTTACCTCAGATGTCTGATTGATCCCCTTCAAGTTCAATTTAACTCTATACAAAGCTATTTTTATCCAGGAATGGACGTCTAGACATGGTGATGTGAGCCATAAAAGGTCTAAGATCTGATTTACATCAGATAAGACAATGGAATTACAGTCAACCCCATCACGGTGTACTGTATTTAACAGAAGTGTTCAAATGAAATGGATTTTTTTATCATGCGTTGACCATAAGACTCTCGTCTGTGCACTTCTGCAGGAGAAGACAGGGCCAGGGAGAATGCAGTGGGCACCACAGAGTCCCAATCAGCAGGGGGCGCCGCAGGAACGGAGGTCGGCTCCAGCAGACGGAGGCTCCACTGCTGCATCCGAGTGACAACCGTACAGGTGCGCAAAGCACTGTGGGGAGTCGCCATGGTGATGTGCATGTGCTCCTCCTGGGCAGGGTTCACACAGCTGGCCAAACTGACCTTTAAAAAGTTCGACGCCCCCTTCACCCTCACCTGGTTTGCCACCACCTGGAACTGCCTCTTCTTCCCCCTCTATTACATCGGCCACCTGTGCAAGAACCCAGAGAGACAGTCGCCCAGGCAGAGATTCAGGTGAGGGGACGGCAACCTGTGACCTTTGTCAGACACGCAACTTTGGGCATTAAACAAGCTTTAAATGCAGAAGTGAGCGGGCAATTTCCTGACAATATTATAAGAAATAATCACAATTTTGTATTTCTTTTTTTTCCTCAGTTCAACAATAATCTTTTCATAAAAGGCTTGGCAGGCAATCCCTTCGCTGCTTTGCATGTCTGATGAGCTGGCAGCCATCTTTGATCAGGATTTTCTTTCTTTTTTTTTTTTTTTGCGCCTAGATCGACCAGCCAAAGGGTAACGGATAATGCAACAAACATCTGCTTTGTGATAGCTGTTATGCAACTGTGGCTGCAAAACCACATGTCACAAACATAATGGCATTTAAAAAGCTGTCCGCAGTCGCAAACAACTCAAATTTCATATCCAAATGGAGGAGATCTGCAAAACCAATTACCACTAATGTTTTATTCCTCCTTCAGGAAAATGTGGTAACAAACGCTTCCATCACCAGCAAAGATGTGCTTTTTCACGAGGTCAGCTGACCGCACGACTGACTGATGATGAGAAATGTAATTAAGCACAGGCCGGGGAGTCATTGTTCCTACAGCTGAAGGACACAGTAAATCAGCGTTACAGAGAGGGGACATGCTTAGAAGTCTCAAGATTTAAAAAAAAAAAAGAAAAAAAAAAATTCATGAAGATGATGAAGAGTTATTGTTAATGTTACAATTAAAATAGCTATGTCAGTGCTTTGTATTTCTTTAGTGGAAAGAAAGAAAATGACTATATACATGGTATTATTGCCAAATCAGATATTGGAGGGCTGTTAACAAACCATTTAGACAATGAGACAATACCAATATTGCTTTTTCCTGGGTTTTTTTTTCATTTAAATATGCTATTTTCAACATTACTGCTGCTACATTTGTGTTACATTCCAGCATGAAAAAGCAGTTGGCAGCTGCAGCCTCGGGTGTCCAGAACATAACATTAGAACTCATTTATGGCCACATAACAAGCACGCTCACCATTATGTTGCTCCCAAAGTTTTCCCAGCAGGCAAATTATGCTGAAGATGTAAATGCTTTCAGATCCTTTATACGTCTCAGTTAAATATCATAAATGGAGTTTTCGATGCTACAACTAATAAAATTATAGCAATAAATAAAAGCTGCACTTAGAAAACATTAGCCATTTGACGTATTAGATTGCATGCTTTAGTATATTGTTGTATTTAAGTATCTTCATTATTTAGTTTGGAAGAGTTCTCATTCAGTTGAAGTCTGCAGCAAAGGTGCAGAATCTGATCTTCAAAGTGTGAACACAGCCTGCAAAGTATCCACAATCTTGTTTTTTTGCAAACGTCTTGCCTGCTGTTTGGTGGGGGGGGGGGTCCACTTAAAGATTTGGAGCTCAGCCAGGAGCTGAGGTGTCCTCTGAATATTGGAAAAACAAACAGTGTTTCTATGATGTTTATTAGAACACCAGGAACTGGAGAGAGAGCTGGCACTAGTAGTTTCTCTCCGGTCTTTCTGTGGAGCTGTGGAGAAACGGTCGACCTGACACTTGTAGCTGTCTTTGTGTTTTGCAACAAATTTTCTCATCTTAAAACTTGTTTTTCCTAGCAAAAGATTTTCCTTTATGAAACAGAGATTGTTAAAATACAGAAATAAACAACGAAAGCCAAATTTTGAGGATTCCACATGTTCTTTAAACAGTCTCCATTTTTAATTTTTAATTTTTTTTAATAAATATTGATTACCATTCCTCAATGCCAACTTGATTATATGTACCCTAACACTCTGCTTTGCCTTTTGTTTCTGCACAGGGAGTGTTGTCGTTTTTTCGGGGACGACGGGCTGACGCCCAGGGTGTTTTTCACCAAGGTAGCTCCATTCGGCCTGCTGTGGATCCTCACCAACTACCTGTACCTGCAGGCCCTCAGGAAGATCAACACAACAGACGCGTCGGCGCTCTTCTGTTGTAACAAGGCCTTTGTATTCCTGCTGTCTTGGATTGTACTCAGAGACCGCTTCATGGGGGTCAGGGTGAGTCCATCTGTCTCAGGGTCCTCAACCAGGCATTTACCGCCTCACTGTTTCGCTGATGAATGGTGTTTACGCCACACGAGAGCGCACGTCACCTGCGCATACGCTGCATTTCCTCCCGGTGATGATCGTGTCACTCAAGCGCACCTCCGGGTGTGTGTCTGCGCCTTTGTGGCCCCGTGTTTCACTGCTGATTGCGACTGCACGAGTAGAGAGAACAGAGGAAGACTAAGCTTGTCTTCCTCACCTCCCACTGTGACTCCTCAAACGCTTTCATATCTGCAGAACAAATTCCAAGTTTTTTTTTTTTCCTACGCCCACGCGGCCCCCCCATCTCTCCCATGTGCAGACCTGCTCCCCACCCCCATTATTGGTGATGAAAGGCCTCAGTAGAGACAAATACTGCTATAATCCTGCCTCTTGCTCCTCCAAACACAGCCTCCTCTCTTTATTCCACTCTCTTTATTCCTCTCTTTCTCTCCCTTACACACACTCTTTCTCTCTCTTACACACACACACACTCCTTTCTCTTTATCTTTCTTTTTCCCTCTCTTGCTCTCTCTCTGTCTCATACATGCTCCCTCTCTTTCTCTGTGTGTGTGTTGGTGATTGCAGCATTTGGATGTCTGCAGCAATGCAGAGGATCTTGGATACATCAACATGAACATGAGGGAGAAAAGAGAGAGAGAGAGAGAGAAAGAGAGAAAGTATAATATGCTATTTTATTCTGTGGTAAATGGTGACATTTAGATAGCTGTGTGTACGCACAACAATTGTTTGCTGAACGGCTGAAATGATCAGTGATGTTTGACACAAGAATGTTAGATAAAACCAGGTGCACATACTGCTGTAAAACACGGGGAGCAGAACGACACCGAAACAGCAACATGTGCAGGGCGCCGGCCTGGTAAGCAAACAGTCTGTCAGTGGAAATGAGCGTGTGCAGGCGAGTGACAGGCAGCCTGCAGTGCAGAAAGACACTTTAGCCAAAGGGTCTCGAAGCGCTTCGACCGTATAAAACCATAAAGCTCATTCATCTTCCTGACACCTCCTTAATGCAGAGCTAATCCACTCAACGCCACTGGGCTCTGTCCTCCAGCACACTTGCTGTTTTAACCGCTTAAGCACACACACACACACTAGGAGAGACAATATAATAAAGCACAGGTGACAGGCGCGGCTGCTGGTTGCTTAAACGAAAGAGTTTTTTGTTTGTTTTTAAGTTGCTGTAATTGCGGGGGAATGGTGCTGGTGTGGCCGGCAGAGGGTGGGCGTGTTTGGATTGTAAACATGAAGGCAGTGCAAGAAAATCAATGTCGGGCAATCAAAGCAACACCGAAGATGCTGCCTGCATTTGCACCAGTTGAGTCCTCAGTGGAGCCTGCCTGTTGTTTCTGTGCCAAACTTCACTTTGCAGAGCATATGTGGAGTCGGTCTAGTGCGCTGAATGGTAATAAACCCAGACAGAGCACACATTTATTCACAACAAAGCAGAATCCTGAGCTATACAACTGATGTTGTTAACAGCCTCTATAGCGACAACACAGTAAAACTGTAATGTCAGTGTCTTTTATGCTAAAGTATATTAGGTGCCACAACAATTTATTGTATTCATACTGTATATGTTCAGGTTGCGTGTCCTTCGGGTGCTGCATGTAGTACTCTGCGTGCTGGTGAATGATTCCCCTGACAGTTTTAGTCGGGTGAAGCTCCTGGTTTTGTGGTGGATAAGCCCAGCGGAGGTCATGCGCGCCTGCTGTGAAGGGCTCGGGCATCTTTATGTAATCCATCCATCTTTCCCTGATCACACACCCCCTCCTCTGTCTCTCTCCTCTTCTCCAGATCGTTGCTGCTATCTTGGCCATCGCAGGCATCGTAATGATGACCTACGCCGATGGTTTCCACAGCCACTCGGTCATCGGCATCACTTTTGTTGTGGCCTCTGCCTCCATGTCAGCACTCTACAAGGTATTTCTTAAAACTGTGTTAAAATCTGTCAATAAATAGTGCTTACCAAGCTTTATGTTGGTGAAAAATGTGTAACCGTTGGCAGGCTGTGTGCGGGCTTGCTGCAGCCCTGCTGTGTAAGCTTATCGCACTTTAACGTGATGGACAGGCGTCAGCGGCCAGGCTGCTTTTGAGCTGCACCACGGGGGGGAATATACAAGTAGATTCCGTACCGCCACAGATGTCCCTCTTCTTTGTTTACCCCCCAGGTGCTCTTCAAGATGGTCCTGGGGAGCGCCAAATTTGGCGAGGCTGCACTTTTTCTCAGCATCGTTGGAAGCGCCAACTTTGTATTTATCAGCTTTGTTCCAATTATCTTATATTTCACACATGTGGAGCACATCGGCTCCCCTGAGGACATCCCCTGGGCCTTCCTCTGCGGGGTGGCAGGCCTGCTTTTTGGTGGGAAACACAGATAATGTGGCGCCGCGTTAAAGAATGCTGTTACTGTACTGACAGTGGTGTTACTTTTCCTCTTCCAGCTTTCAACATACTGGTGAACTTTGGCATTGCGATAACATACCCCACGCTGATCTCTCTTGGTATCGTCCTGAGTGTTCCTGTTAATGCCAGTGAGTGGGTTTTTTTTTCTTGCTGCATCTCATCATTATGTCCTGGTCACATTTTATTTAGCAGGATCATCTGTCCAGCAGAGTCATTCAGACACAAAGGAAAATAGGGACATAAGTTTTAATTTGGTTTCTTCCTCTACATTTGATTCATAATTGGTCCACTTTGAATTTTGATGCATGACAAATTCAAGACATCTGTGTTTGGATAGAACATTTACTAGATAATCAAGCTTGTAATATTATGGTATGTGATTTTACAGTGGTGGACCTCTACACATGTGATATTGATTTTAACACGGTGCGCCTGATCGCTGTGTTCATCATCTGCCTGGGGTTTCCTCATGCTTCTGCTGCCTGAAGACTGGGACCAGTGCATCATTCAGCTCAGCACCAAGCTGCGAAAACGCGATGAGCCGGCAGAAGGTAGCGGAGAGGCAGGTGCTACGACAAGTCTCAACTGGAGAGGAAGAGCCAGGACCTCCATGACATTTACACACTGACACCTCGGAATGATCCAAACACACGAAGGCACCCAGACCCATTAGTGGCTGCCAGCGTGGATGTTGGGACCTTTGACCTGTCTTCATTCTAGCATAGCAACAGTTTCGGGTTTTATTTTTCTCTGTTTTCAAATAATCCAAGCTGGTGCACGGACTCATATCAGTTCCAATTTTTTGGAAACCTTCAAATGATCAGGTGCAACACACTGATTGAGTCATGCACTTTTTTTTTTTTTTCATTGTTTTACTTCTATGTCATTCCATTTTACCACCTTCCTGAGCCAACATGCCTGATATTTTTCAACTCTTAAAAATCAATACTCACGTTTGGGAGCAGGCCTGCGGTTGACCTACACAGAATTACTTTAAAGATCCAAAGAAGAATGCCTAAAATGCTGAACACAAAAGGGGAGCTCGCTGTGCTGTCTCTAAACTTATTGACAAATGCCTGCCTTTCATGCACTGTACATAGCTGTTTCACACCTTGGACGTCCTGGAGCTGTGGACCCAGTGAGCTCATCTGGTGTGACGGGACCTGTCTGGACATCTGAGGATCAACTGGAGCTGAAGAAGCGTCACATTGCCTCACTCTGTTTAACTTGAGAGGTCAGGTCCTCTCTGACCACACTGCTTCGGCCCCCCTGCCATTATGGGTTTCACCCAGTTTAGTCATCAAGATCTAAAACTTCTCCTACATGAATTTTTAGGAACTTTACATTAAAATGTGCAAAGCTTTCAGTCCAGTCATGTGGGTGGTCAAGGGTTAAATCACACTACGGTTTAATGCAGGTATCACACATGTCTAATATTTTTTTTTAACCCAGTAAAAGGAAAGTAGCTTGCAGCTGGATAGATGGACTAAGAGCATAAATAGTCAAAAAAAGGTGAAGAACTACCCCTTTAATGATTACAAACAGCAACTGTAGCCAACATTGAGCCTCCCTTTGCATTCAGGACCACATTTAATTTCCTGGACTCATGTAAAATCATAAATTACCACATTTACTTTTTTTCTCAAGGAAATTAAAAGTAATTCAAAGGAGGGGTGTTTTCACTCAGCTTCCATTAGACCACATTTCTAAAATAGATTATTTTTGTGTTTGGTGTTTTTTTTTAAACAACATTGCAGAGGTGAGGTATCATTCCAGACAGCCATGGAGGCAGATGCCCTGGTGGAAATGTTGCCTTGTTGTGAATGTATGAACATCACTCGATCCACTCACTCACACACACACACACACACACACACACTCACTATGTGCTTTTTTTTTTTTTTTTTTTTTTTTTACAGTGCCGCTACAGGCTGCTGCAGACTCTTTTAATACCTTCTTGTACTCATTTGATTAATCTACTTTTTTTTTTTTTTTTTTGGAACAAATGTGTGACGCTTAGTGCAGAACTTTTATATATTTGCATCTGGTCGCTTAGTAACCACGAAGAGACAGTGAGTGACATCTGCAGGACGAGCATGCACATTACTGGAAGAGCAGATACAGCTGGCAAGTCCACGTCACTGCCTTTTCTTTGTTTTGCAATAGAGAACAATAGCACTGTTTCCCATTGTCATTCTCAATGACAATAAATAATAATAATGTATTCCTCTGGAATTATTGCTAGAAGTAAATGTAAACCTTTGTAAGGAATGATGATTTTTACACTGAGATGCAACATGATTTTCATTTGAGGATGAAATATTAAGACTGTGACAAAATGATGGATTTATTGGAAGTGTTTGGGTGTCTTGAAGTGTAACCACATGTACTATATAAAAGATTCCTTTTAAGTAAGTTTCCTTGTCAGTTTTTTCCCCTTTTTTTCTTTGTTTTAACCCTACTGGAAAAGGCCACGCGCAACAACGGAAAATTCTTCAAACTGAGCAGGTTGGTTCACTAAAAATCAACATTTGCGTGTCAATAATAGTAAATTGATTTTTTTTGGTACTTCTGGGTACACAATGTTTGACAGATTTTCTATTTTTATGGAGTCAATAAATTGGTTGTAAAGAAAACAAAAGGAAAGGACTTTAATTGCAGCACAAGTAAAACGTTCTCCAGTTCAGCAGACATCATGCTCCACTCGCACGGTGATTTGACCATAGAAGAAAGAAGCCTGATGGTCCCTGGTCAAAGCAGAGAAAGGTAACCTGCTACCCTCCTGGGGCCAAGAGGGAACTCGCAGGTAGTCCATGGAGGTGGGTTGCAATGTATTCCTAATGCGACTGGTGTGTGATTTGCAGAAATCTTCCTCAGGAGAATGTTTATAGTCTGTGCTAACAGTAAAAATGGATGAAGAAGCTTTGGTATCATCCCCTGCTGATCCCTCAGGGCTGGAGGCTGGTCTGGGATCAGCGGTGGTCAGAGTGCAGGGGTCGCTGCTTTTGCCGTCCTCCCCCTGTGCCCTGAACTTCCCTCCTCCCATCATGTTGCCCAGGCATGCTCTCACTTTTTGCCTGAGTCCCTGAAGTGCACCCTGGAAACGCTTGCTAAGCAGAGCGTACAGTAGTGGGTTGATGTCAGAGTTCAGCAACACCAGCCAGTGTGAAGCCGTAACAACAGAGGGCGGGACAAGGCTGGAATGGCCCAAGATTGCCGTCTCCGTGGCCTGAATCAGGGCCACGCTGATGTGAGGTGTCCAGCAGAGGAAGAAAGTTAAGATGACCAGGAAGAGGCGAACCACTCCATGATGGTTTTGGTGCTGCGGGGAGTTGTGGGAGGGTGGCTGGGAGGTGGTCTGGGCCAAGAAGGAGAGCACTCGTCTTGTTGTGGAAACATTCTCTTCTGTAGAATTAGCCAATGTGGGTCCAACACAGCCCTCCATGGACAGAAGATGCCCACTTACATGATAGACAAGTGTCGAGGGGCAGTGAGGACTCTCACAGTACTGATGAGATGAACAACAGGAAGGAGAAGCAGCGTTCAGACCTCTGCTGCGCTGGACGGAGTCCTCCAGTGAGTGGATCCTCCTGGCGTGGCTTCGTGCCACCTTCATGATGTTCACATAACAGAAGAGGATGATCAACGCAGGCGAGAGGTAGGAGAGCACAGCTACAAAGGCCGTGTAGCTGGGGGTGCTGGCCCAGTCAATTGCACAGCTGTACATGGGAACCACGTAGCTGATGGAGCTCCAGCCCAGAAGCGGGGGGCAGCAGGTGGCCAGGGCCTGCAGCCAGATCCACAGGACCACCGCACAGGTACGCCACAGAGTGCAGCGGGAGTTGTAGTGCAGACAGTCCATGATGGAATGGTACCGGTCAAGGGCGATAGCAGCCAAGGTCAGCACAGATGCGGTGCAGTACACAGAGGAGGTGTAACCCACGTACAAACAGAGGGCCTGTCACACAGGAGACGAAACACCACGATGCATAACAACGGCTGGATTACAGTCTGTGTTTAGGTATTATTAAATGTTAAACAGCGCACACATACAGTGCAGTTCACCCATCCGTGGTTGATGACGGACATAGCAACAAAGGGCATGACTCCCGCGCCGACCAGCAGGTCGCTGACGGCCAGGTTTATGATCAGCACCGACGTCACCGAGTGGAACGCTTTGGTTGCAGCCACAATAACGATGACGAGAATGTTCCCTAGGCAAAAAACATATAACACAACACAAAAGAACACAAAAGAAATGTTCAGCAAATACATAATTGATGATGTTCATGCGTACTGCAGGATGTCTGGAGCACAAGTACAATAGCAGACACTTGACTCACAAAAGTACAAGTCAAAGTGGTAAATCTAATTTAGACTGCACTATTTTAAAAATTCTTTTTACCCTTCTATTTTTATTTTGCGGACTAGAACTTTTTAGTTACCAACTACTGACATATTGAGCGACAAATAGACTCCTGAAGTCGTTTTTCAAATACAACCAATTACTCCAAAATCAATATCAAAAAAGAATTTGTGGTTCTGTACCTGTGACAGCAGCCACACACATCAGCACGATGAGGACCTCCAGAACCATCTGGACCTCGCTGGACATGCCCATGCTCGCCTCTTCAGTCTGGCTGCTGTTGACATCTGTTGCCGCAGCCCGCGGAGACGGCGCCGAGCCGCCAAGGTCACCCATATCCCAGCAAAGCCGGTGTTGCCCTCACATGTTGAAGCTCACTCCGCGGGCGGGTGAGTGAGCTGTGCTCCATCTGCCCCCCCCTCTGACAACACAGGCTCTCCATGCAAACCAGCAAACCTGGATTTAACCCCTTCACTGCTCAGGGACGCTGCAACCTCCATCACCAGCAATCTTTGCAGTTTAACTGGATAAAAAAATAAACTAGCCTTTTAATAAACCAACCATTTTTATTCTATTTAAAAGTCACCTTTAAAAGGGAAAAAAACACAGCAAAAGAACATGTTTACTAAGTAATTCTATTCATATTCTTTTAAAAATCCTGACTGCAGGTGGTCAAGTTAATACATTATATGAGGAGGACGAGTTTCACCAGTTGAGTTCTGAGTAAAGGAGAAGTCCATGGTCCTGACCGGAAAATCCCCCGTGCACTATTGATTTGAATTAGTGAGTGTTCTTCACAGAAAAAAAGGTGTGCTGTGATGAGCTGTACTTATCATGAGTGGAACTAGGTGAGATCATTTTGAGCGGATGAGCGATTTAGAACCGTGCCATGCCGTGCTGCAACACAGTGGCGAGTGCGCTTGGCATCTAGAGTCAACAGAGCGAACAGGCAGGGCGCTTGCACAGCAGATAATACTGATAAATCAGAAAGAATGTTTGAAAAAGCATGCGTGCTTCAGAGATTATGACTGAGAGCAGAAACTGAAATCACTTAAGAGAGAGTTTAATAGCAGTTTGCATTAGTCATCTCCTGTAGCTTCCCCTTGGGGAGAACCAATTAGAGGCCGGCGTGCCCTGACAGGTTCACTGTAAGAAAGGCTCATTCCCACAGGGAAACACACTAAATCAGCAAGACGGCGTTTAGTAACGATGTCAGTTAGCACTGTCATCCTCGTGAACTGTGGAATCAGATGTTTATGGGTATGTTAACACCCTGATGGGACAAAAAAAAACTGGTAGGTCTGCAGGCTCCAGCTTTTGGCTGTACTTTCCCACTCAAATGGTGCAAAGTTAGTGATTGGTGGATGAATTGAAGCCTTTCATTTCAAAATAGCAGCTTTTGCATGTCTCAGGTCTTAAATCATATAATTCTCTTCATCAAAAGAAGCCACAGCTCAGGTGAGACACTCAGGAACTGGACGTGTTTGTCTCTGATATGG
Source organism: Tetraodon nigroviridis (assembly GCA_000180735.1). Taxonomy (NCBI): domain Eukaryota; kingdom Metazoa; phylum Chordata; class Actinopteri; order Tetraodontiformes; family Tetraodontidae; genus Tetraodon; species Tetraodon nigroviridis. The sequence goes on along the minus strand of CAAE01015006.1, from coordinate 1,243,201 downwards.
TGGACTGTCCACAAACCTACCAAACAAAAGCCAGCCGACGGTACCAATAAATTTAATGTGATGGATGACATCAGTCCTACATAGAAACCACCTCTAATAGGAAGTGAGAGGTCAATTATATTTGCTCAATAGATAAATGTCTGAACCTATTTCCAGTAAGCCTTTAGTTTGATAAGAAATGAGGCAACTGTGGCAATGACAAACCTGTGTTGTTATTGTTCGAAAATGAGTGTAATCTTACCTTGTTGAAGCCTGTCCGAAAGTTGCCCATGTGGTGGGGATAGTACACAAGAATCAGAACCATCATCCACTCAATCAGGTTACTGGGGAAACCAGCTTCAAACACACGGTCTGCCAGTGTCAACAAACTCCTGCACTCACACACTCACACACACGCTCTGCTGATATGCTGTGTGTTTGTATCATCTCTCTAAATTTGCAGCGACAGCAGTGGTGTTTGACACAATGTTGCAGGGAGTTGCTATAGTAACGGACTGTGGACTGTAAAATGCTGATTTCCAACAAGGGTACAGAAGGTAAAGAGAGCGAGATAATGAAGCTGCAGTGGGGTGTCGTTAGGTTGTAAATGACGAACGACTTACTGTCCTAATGAAAAAAGAAATTCCCCGGGTCAAGGGTAATTAAGAATATCATAAAGCAAAACAGGTCTTGGTAAACACGGCTCAAGTAATCAAAAGCACATGTGAGCGGGAGGCTGCCTGGTCTGCAGTCATGGGTAACCTGGTTACCGGGTTACTGCCACATCAGCATCACGTGCTTGGAGTTGCTGCTCAGGTTTGACCCTGGATCAGCCTGGGAAAGAGGGACAAGTGGTTAGAAAGGACGGATGGACAGAGACAGATCAAAGAAGATTGTTGTGCCCCCACCGGCCATAGAACATTGGAGACGTCTGAGCCCAATACCACCACACTGAAACAACAAGCATCCCTCCATCATCCCATCTTCCTGTACTGTCCGTTCATCAAATTTCATATTTAAAAAAGAAATTTTCTTGTTCTTGTGCTCCAATTTACCATTTTTTAAAATTCTGGTATATAGTAGCAGATGTGACAGTTATATGACATGACAGATAATCTAATAAAGCTCAACATGGTCTTAATATTGCAAATCATCTTTCATAAGAACGATAATACCTCAATGTCATCAACAATGGTGTTATTAAATTTGAAATATTGCAGTCTGGAGATAACACACAGATCCTGTGTTCTCAATGACACATTTTATTTTTACTTTAAAAACAAACATGTTTTCTAATCGATTTATAAAAAAAAAAAAAAAAAAGTCAGAAAATGACCTCTGAGAGTCTCTATCTTGTTGTCTGCTCCTTCACCTTCGACCTGTCCAGTCGTTTCTGGGCCATATCAGCGATGACACCTGATCACAACGAAGAAGAAATTGTGGCCGATTCTAAATTCACTTTATGCAGGTACTGACCTGTGACCTTTTGCAGGACATACCTGGAAGTGTAAACGTGGAAGCGTGGCCTTCCAGGAGTTGCAGATTTATGTCATCTGATCCGATCTGGGATCTACTGTAATAAATGCCAATTAAAGGAATAGAAAACACTGTTCTTTTTCTTACTGCGACACCACCCTCTACCCCCGTCTGTGGAGATCAGCATCAGCATCAGCAGCCAGTGCTGAAACTGCAGTTGGTCCTCCCCCGTCCCCAGGTCAAACGTCCCACGCATCCAAATGAGGTTGTGTGTGTGTGTGTGTGTGTGTGTTAGGGATTCCCTGACATGGTTAGCAGTGTTTCAAAGGCTGGTGTCCAACAGCACAGACAAAGAACTCCAGTACGGTTCAGGAAAAAGTTTATGTTTGCGTCAAAGGTCGGAAAGGTCAAAGAGGTTACAGTATCTTGATAGCAGTAAGCAACTACGTTATTAAAAACATGAATAACAAAAAAAACAACAACAACAGAGGTAACTAATACATTCAGTAACAGCAGTTTGGTCATTAGGAATGTTTAGTATTTTATGGAAAACATCTTCTGACAAGCAAGACGTTCCACCTTGAGGGAAAAAAAAAAGTCACTGTATTAACACAGTATGAAATATTTATGCTGTAGATTTTCTTTAATGGACGGATTTACAAACTATGAATTAACAAATGATCTTAGCGCTATAATTAGCTTTGAAATACTGCGTGCTTGAGATTCGTACACAGGTACCGTGTTCTAAATGAGACATTTCAATCTAACTTTTGAGAGAAACGTGCATTTCATAGATTTTAATAACAATAGATAATAAACAACAACAATAATAAAAATAGGAGGAATAGGAGGACCTCTGACAGCTTCTATTCAGATATAGTTTTCTTTTCGCCAAGCTTTTTGCACCTCTCCACTCTCTCCTGGGCTATATCAAGGATGATATCTGAAACAGAGCATCCAAACAGTTTAGTCCAGCTTCTCCATGAAAAAAATGTGTAAATAGACACCACTAGGTGGCGCTCTAATCACATCACACAGACACTACTGACTTAAAAGAATGTGTAACGATTTTAAGACCTTTGCTTATACACCTTAATGTATTTATTCCCCAGGTGATGTTTTGGTAGCTTTTTAATTTTTCTAGTTTCAGAGTTAGACTTTTCTTTTTGCTACCTTAAAGGTTGTTGGTTCACAACCTTTTGTGCATGTTTTCCTGAGCTTTTATGGACAGCAGGTGGCCTCCTGTCCCCTTCTGAGACAAGCTGCTACCAGTTTGTTAGAATGAATAAATGTGTGGATCCATCTTACTGTCCAAGATCTCCCTTGCAGCACTTCTCTTCTCCATATTTTTGTCAACCTCCAACATCAGCCATGGCAAGAAGCTGCTCTCAATTTCTAGAAAACCAGATGTGGACGTGTTAAAATCCTGTCAAAATTTCGGAATCGCACCGTTGCTGTCTGGTAAAGCAGCGCTGACCTCTTTCAATGGGGTCAAAAAAGTATCCGCCTGTTCTTAAGGAGCTGAAGACTGTTGTCAGGAGGCCGGACATGTACTGCTGCGTGTAGGCCCGGGCAGCTATCTTCTGTTCAGTCTCTCTCTCTTTCCTCAACACCTCTCTCTGCTGGGCAAGTCTACGCTCCTAAAAACAGCAGAATCAGGCACAAACCATTAGGAAAAAGGTGTAGAATTAAATGTAAAGACATGATAAAACTGGGTGCCGTTTCAGTCAGTCTGCACTAAATGAGTTCAGATCTTTTCCAGAATATGAAGCAGGTGATCAATAATACAATTCCAGTTTGTCAGCTCTCCTTACTTTTTCCTCTTTGCGGCGTCGTTCCTGCTCCTGAAGTCGCTGCACCTCTGCCAGTTCGTAATTGCGAAGCTCTTCAAAGGCTCGCTGCTGAGCTTTCAACGTGGCCAGCTCCTCCTCCTCCATCACTTCCAACAACGACTGTTCCATCATCTTTCCGACCAGGACCTCCAGCATGGGCTCCACCTCCCTGTCAAAGTTGAACAGCTGCAAAAAACAGTGAGACCTGGAACACTGCTCGCTCTGATTTCCTACTGTCAGGACCCGTAAACAGTTCAACTCAATGTAAAGGTGGAAAAAGAGGGACATTTTAAACTGCTAAGAAAACACGTAGATATCAAAAGAAGTTGCAAAAATGAAAAAGTGGCCGGAGCTCTCGTTTGGATCACCTACTTCTCCCTCCTCTATCTGCGTCCCAACATCTTTGCCAGTCTTGGCGGGTATGAAGAGCGGGGTTGTGGGTTTGTCCATGAAGGCTCCCGTTTCACAGCCCATGTCTGCAGTCTGTATGACATCGCTCAGTTCCTCCAGATAGCTGTCTGGAAAAAGGCGGATGACAGTCGGCAAATTCCATATCCCACATGTCCTAGATGGTTCAAGGGTTGGCCAGAGATGTGCGGTACCTGTTTGGACATCAATGTGCGTTCTGCCAGACACAGCCTCGACTGCGGGGAATGGGAAGTGCTGCTTGGGTTGCTTTCGAAAGGTTCTCCGCCTGATCTCCTGCTGTCTTTCTATCACTGCAGGTTGTGACCTGTCTCTCTTTCCAAGGTCATTGATAACACACGTTTATAGGCCACAGAGGTTAAAAATACAGGTCATTCATACGTACCACGGAAATGATGTTCTGGGCAGTAATGCTTCCCAAAACAACATGACGGTCGTAGGTTATTTTTCCATATTGAGTTAGTGTCCTAAAAAGAAAAAAAAACCCAAAACACATCAGAAATGGGCCTCTTAAAGCTACGCTAGAGGAAAACCAGTTTGTGATGATTACCACCGTCATCAATGTCGCATTTAAGAGCAACAAAGCACACATTCAAATATTTATTATATGGTAGATTAATAATATTACACGTTTGTTCATTATGGAGGCTCAGGCTTATTAAAGAGGCTCAGGAAAGCATTAATATAGTATCATGGTAAAATTAGAGTTGTTATCTTCAAAACACACTCACTCCAGGTAAGGCATATATTTACAAAAAAACCCAAAAGAAGCACGGTGCAATAATAACTGTCCTGCTTTTCCAAATATCATTTGCAAAAATCTGTCGCCGTTGAGATACTCTGAGACGGCATCAACGCGTTATCGTCTACGATAAACGACGCTGCGTAACAGAAACGTACCGGTGGCCCGAAGGACTCCGGTATTTGGATTGGCTCTCAACAGGCCTGGGCCGGCTGGTGAAGGTGTAGCTCCCCTTCTGGTCCTTAGGGTCAGGCCAAAGAAAAGCCATTATTAGAAGCGCCCCTGGTTTGAGCTTTATCACATTCATTTAAATGTTACCAAATCGATTCAGGAAAGGAGGAAGGGGCATTACAGTCTCCTGAAATTCTCCTCCTACTGCCCTTTTGGTATATGTATATATACATATACACAGAAGCCCAGAGGCTCCAGTGTCAGTATCTTACCCGGCTGTATTTTGTATTTCTTTCCATAGTTGCTGACTGGTTGAAACTAAGCGAGACCAGTAATATAAAGGGCAGTTATAACGTCATGTAACATAGTTGTAATGTATGTTGGGTTGAATCAGGGCTCCTTTGATGAATATTAAGATCAAATATCAACGTTTCTTTGATCTTTAGATCATTTGATCCTAATCTTGGGTAAAGCTGGGTGAATTTTATTTGTAGAGAGGCAGGGGCCAGCAAAGCCTCTGCAGGTCTCCATGCTGGTGCATCCATGATTTCCTAACACAACATCTCAAAGGTTATCCCGACGGTCAAAGCCAGTGAGTGTCTCTCCTGCTTTTATCATTCAAATCAAATCATCATTCAGACATGATGAGAAACAGGAATACACCTAAATGCCTCAGGTTCCTTAAATGATGGACTAAAAGCCTAAATCACCAAACGAAAAGGTTTCATTTCTAGACTCATATAAAATCATGAATTGCAACTTTTTTGCTTTCCATGTAACTTAAAAGAGATTTATAGGTCTTAGAGAGAAGTGTGAAATGTATTTACTGGGTCTATTTGGGTGCCCCAAGTATAGCTGCAGCTACAAAAGCATTTTGTTTTAAAAACGTCTTTGTTAAAAAAAAGTTTCAAGAGAAAAAAAGCCTGATATTCCTTGGAAACGCAAAAAAAAGGCAGCTTGCTGTTCTCTTGTGGCCGACAGGGAACCTAGCAGCACGTCTTGATGCTATTGGTGAGTTGTTGATAGTCTGTGCCAACAGTGAAAATGACTGCAGGATCCTTGGTATCATCCCCCCGCTGGCCCCTCAGAGCTGGAGGCTGGTCCGGGGTCAACGGCGCCGGGGTCGCTGCTGTCACTTCCTGCCCCTGTGCCCTGACCTTCACTCCTCCCATGATGTTTCCCAAGCATGCTCTTATTACTTGGAACAGTCTTGGGGAGGAATCGCTCTCTTCTGGCTCTTGCAGGCTGGATAGATGGCAGCAGTTAAAGGGTTGGAAAAGACCCGGCGTTCCTGGGAAGCTCAGGCCCTCCGTGGGAACAAACAAAACAATTATTTAACCCTTTGACTGCTCTGGGATGGTGCAAGTTCTAACCACAGTCAATAAATACAGTTTCACTGAATACGGATGTGAAAGGTAAATTTATTAAGACGATCATAGAAAAAATACAATCCATTTAAAATCAGTATTAAAGAATTTACAATATTTCGATGAGAAGAGTTCATTGAACATGGTTTTCACCACCAGGTTGTGTGCGTGCAGTTTTTTTGTGTCGACAAACCTGTTTGTGGTTCAGCCGCATTGAGGCTCGACCGCAGAAGCTCCTGAGATCAGGTGTTGCCTCGTGTATTCCCAAATAAGCAGGGCAGCGCTTACATGAACGTTGAGGGAGCGGATGATCCCTTGCTGGGGGATTTCCACACACACGTCTAACATTTGGAGCAAATTGGCAGGAATACCTTCGCGTTCATTCCTAATAAACAAGGAGAAACGGAGAAAAAGAACAAAAGTGTCAGAATCGCTTTGCATATCATAAAACTAGACAATGCATCAGTGTTATTACAAAACTGAGCAGTTGGGACATAAAGTCAACAGACTCAAAATGCCAGACACACACAGAACAATTAACGCCAATATTGACTGACGTGAGAAAGTAACTGTAGGTTAAAGAACCTACAAAAAAAGATGATGTTTCATAGTAGTTTGCGTCATTCGTCTCCTGTAGCTTCTGCTTGGAACCAATTAGAGGCAGACCTGCTCTGACAGGTTCACTAAGAACGTCTCATCTCACAGGAAAACACACCGAACCAGCGGGATGGCATTTCGTAACGATGTCAGTAAACTGTGGAGAGGGAGGTGTGTGTGTGTGTGTGTGTGTGTGTGCATGTTAACACTCTGATGGGACCAGAAAGGACTTTGTGATCCAGCGATGCTGTCATACCCCAGAATCAGCAGTGTTTTCTCTGGAAACTGGTAGTCCTGCAGACTCCGGCTGTTGGCTGTCTGCTCCACCCCAACAATGCAGTACCCCTCATTCTTCTTCACCTGCAGGAATTCTGTGAGCTGCACAGGCTTCACCTGGGGGAAAAAGCATGTAAAATGATGTCAAAGGTCCCACCCAGTTTCCACGGGTCTCAGTGGCCCCACTGTCCTTGTTCACCTGTTTGCTGAGAACAGTTTGGAAGGCACTGATGGGTTGCTCACACCATGAAGAAATGTTGAAGCATTTCACTTCTGAGAGCTGAGATGACTTAAATTTACCTCCATCAGGGGAAGCCAGAGTTCAGATGAGACACTCAGGGACTGGAAGTGTTTGTCCCTGACGTGGTGAAGGCTGTCCAGAACCAGGACGCTGGCACCGAAGATCTCACAGGTCCTGCACAGACCTACAAAACAAACAATAGCGTCAACATAAATGTGATCTTAAATGTCCCTGTCTGACCTGCAGTCTGGCAAAAGATACATCTCCAACGGGAGGTGAGAGGTCAGTAATGTTTGTAAAACACATACATGTCTGAAACTTACATCATCCAGTTCAATATTAGTTTTAGGAGCGCTTTAGTATTCCAGAAAGGTTTCTGTTCGGATAAATAACTTGTTCCTCACCTCCTAAATTAGTGGGCTTGTCGATGAGTGAGGCAACCACCACCAGGGCGCCGTGCTGCTTCCCCAGCCGCACAGCTCGTTGTTGCGGAACCAGCTGAAGCTCAGCTTCCTGCTCCTGCAGCCCTGATTTCCAGGGGCTGATCTTCTTCTGCACCTCAGCCCAGCGGTCCTCTTTGTTCTGCTCACCTGAAAGGTACCACCCCAAGAGAAGAGAACCGTCTTTTCTCGGTAATTCTGGCCCTTGACCTTTTTTTTTTTTTTTCCCTTTCCCAAAACCTTTGTCCTGTTGGATCCAGTCTCCAGGCTGGTGATCCCTCAGGTCAGAAGCAGGATTTTTCAAAGGAAGCGAAAGGCTCTCAGAGAAATTTGGCAGGTTCTCAAACTTCCAGGGTGGAATCCACTCATCATCAGCCAAATCCGACAGATTTGGAAAAGTATAAAAAATGGTCTGGAGAAAAAAAAAACAAAACATTAGACCATGTAGCTGAATTTTAGCGTTTGACCTGTTTAGAACAAAAGGAGGCACACCTCAACACTGTAATCTCGGATAGGATGAAAGCAACCAAAGAAGAAATGCTCCTGAATCTTCACCCAGTTTTTGTTGGCGTTTCTAAAGAGTAGGATGGCAAATCAGACAAATAATATATATTATAAACCTACCCTAAACGGTTGAATATGCTAAAAACTCACCCAGTGCTCTGCATGGCCTCAGCCTGGTTCAGACAGGCCTTGACCACGGTGGACAGTCCATCAAACCCACCCAGTCCCTCAGCTGCCCTTGCTTCAGCCAGGCTCCACACCCTCTTCAGCGCCAGTAAAGCATACAAACGAACACTGAAGTTATGGTTGAAGCACCACTGCAGGATGACGTCCAGCGCTTTGCCCAACTGAGCAGTCTGAAAACACACAAGAGACACACTCATGGAAATGACACATGACAAAATACAGTTAGGGTTTGAGCAGAGGGACCAAGAATCGACCTGATCCTGCAGTTTAGGGATGATGACACCGAAATGCACGAGGACTGAGAGGAAAGTGCAACTGCTTGTCTTCGTCTTTTCATGATCCTGAATATAGAAATCAGTTCAAACAAGTCAAATAATCCAGTGGAAAATTAAATATACCGGTAGGTCAAAAATGAATTTTACCTTGCTGAGGCACATCCAAAAGTTGTCCATGTGGTGGGGATAGTAGACAAGAATCAGGATCATCATCCACTCCATCAGGTACTTGACTGAGGCCTGGTTACTACGGAAACCAGCTTCAAAGACACGGTCCGCCACAGTGTCAACAAACTCCTGCACACATGCACATATGGTTCACAGCAGGGTCACAGCGGGGCCAACACACACACACACACACAGATATCATCTCACCTCTTTGAGTTTGGGCAGCAGCAGCAGCAGTGTTTGCCACACTCTGTTTTTGACACGATGTTGTAGGGAGTTGCTATAGTAACGGACTTTGGATTGAGATATGTCATTTTCCTGTAGGGATACAGAGGGCAGACAGAGTAAGTTAGTTACTGCAGCTGCCGTTCAGTGTCACTGGGCTGCATGTGATAAACGTGATCACCACCTTAACGACAAAAAAAATTGCTCGTTTAAGTATAATCAAGAATATCAAAGAAAAACAAGCCTTTTTCAAGGTGTAGAATCTACCTTTTCTAACAAATCCAAAACAAGTTTCTCCATCAACTTTTGATGAAGCTCACTGGAAGAATCCAGGCGGCTGAGGAAGGCCAGGACACATGTGCGGGGCTGGTGATCATCTCTGTTGTCACTGGGAATAAATGAGTGGATATTACCGGAGCGAGGGAGACTCCTAGTGTCAGCATTCCGAACCACAGCCAAGGGGAGACTTGGTCTGCAGAGACGAACGCTGCAGTTTACCTGCTCACTGCCACATTGGCAGCACAGGCTTCGCCCAGTTGCTCCACATATGTTTGAACATCCTGGATCAGCCTGGGAAAGAAGGAAAACGCTTAAAAGGAGCCTCCGGATGTAATAAAAGGTGCTGCTGATCATTACCTCTGATCTCTTCTAAACACCGGTCCATAAACACAAGCCTCGGTTAGAATGTGAACATGGTTGAAAACAGTACAAAACATCGTGTCCGCTGTGCTGCTGCTGACGTGGTCGGCTGGCAGCCACAGCTGACAGCAGTGTTGGAGCAGCACGCCGAAAACTCCACTCTTGGATTGAGACAGCTCCATCAGCTCACTGGTAATCTAAGAAAAAAAAACCGTCAAAGTTCAATGTGCATCCTGCCATATACTACGGAATCATATTCTATCACCTGTCTCAATGTGGTGATGAGCGCTGGAGCCTGAGAATCAGTCAGCAGGAGCAGTTGGTGATGGAACGTCATGGAGAGGAAGCCTTTCAAGGCAGGCCAGAAGTCCTGGGCATTAGTGCTGAGCCCCTGCACCAGCCTCCAACTCAGACTCACAGCCTCCACGCACAGCACATCATCACGGAATAATAACTGCAGCAACACCAGAGCAGACACTTCGTGAAGCGCAGCGGCTTCAAAAGAGCTGAGCCACCCGCAGTCTTGGTCTCGTTTGAAAAACTCATCTTTACTGGCTCACCTGTGGCAGCACTGTCTTCATAAAGGTGAGCACAGGCAGCACCAGGTGGCTGGGCAGCAGCGCCAGGGCTTCTACGCTGCAGCTCAGAGCAGCCTTTAGAGTCTCCGGCACTCCGGAAACCTCCACCGAGTCGGGAAGGCCAGCAGCCTTGATCAGGAAGCTGAGACAAATCCACTGGTGTCGCAGGAACGCGGCAGAGACGCGTCCCCAGTCGTGCAGCATCTCTGCTTCTCTATCCAAAAAGATTTCACTTGTGATTCCATTTAAAGAGCTTCATCCTTGCGTTCAAAACTACCTTCAATTACCGTAGAGTGTCTCTGGTCTCCGGCCTTCGCAGAGATTGATTAAAGCTTCCCAAACACTCAGAGGAACTTGACATCTGACTGTAGAAGTAGTCATTTAGTCTTTTCAGGGCAGCGATGTTTTCTGGCTGAATGGCAAACACTTCCTCCTCCAGAAGACCACACACCGTAGCCAGGGATGCCATGGCAACGAATTTAGCCACCTGGTTTGCCACAGAGTTCACCTGGAGAGCAAAGAAAAAAGGCACAATTGTGAACTGACTCTGTTGGGCTGTGTTTACAGCAGTGACCGTATAATAGTGCACCTGTTTGCTTGTTTCTTGCAGGACCTCGAGACTGTGATTGAGGATTTTAGGGAAATAGGACTGCTGAAGTTTACTGTGGTACTGAGGTACAGAACGGTACAGGACCACCAGCTGCTGAAGGACACTCAGGTACAGCTCCGCTCGCTCTACATCGCACAGCTGCCACAAAATACGCATGCAAATGCATTAAATCCAGCAGGTGTTGTCGGTGCAGTGGCTGTTGTTGCTCTTTACCTCCTGCAGCTCCCCGAGTAGTCTTCTCAGTATAAACTCCTGGATTTGATCAACAGCTCTGAAAATAAGCGTCTCCATGACGGCCATCACTTGATCATCTGCGAAGGGCAGAAGAAGAGTCAGAATGTCTCACATCACCTGATAGGTTCCACTACTGACCCTTAGCTGGACTTATTTATATTTAAAAAGTAATCTGGTTGAACTTTGCGTTTCGTCTCTGTGAATTATCAAATGTGAATGTCCATTGTTTGAACACAGACTGCACTGTGCCCCAAATGAATAGAAAGCCTTCCGCTGGTTCTAACAGACCTTGCTCCTCTCCGGCCTGCTGCCGTCCATGCTGGAAGAGTCGAAGCAGGAGCTGCAGGCTTTTGTCACTCTTCCGCACAGGCAGGTAGATATTTGTGCTGACTCTGCTGAGCGTTTCCAGCAGCGGAGACAGAAGAGACTCCAGGCTCTCACTGATCTCCGTTCCAGCTCGCCCGCTTTCCGCGTCTACGTACAGGAGAATGGCCCTGGACAGTTTGTCAGCCTCTCTCGGGTTTGGTAAGCTCTCCGTTTGACCTGAGGAGTTGGAATTCTGACTGAACCCGAGTGTGTATCACATCTTATTTGAACCAGCAATGTCAGACATACCATCGCTAGCCGGGACTCTGAGATAGGTCTCCAACTCATGTTGGACGTAGCGTCTGACGGTTTCACTCTTCACAGCATCTGCTGTATCTGGAAATGAGGGCTTGAAATTTCCGCCATTGTCTGATATCCAGACACACACCTGTGGCAATATAACAGATATGTATAAAGCAGATGTAGAACAGTGAGTCAGCTATCTTAATGAGACAGGTTCCAGGTTCCTGCTGCAGCTTACCTGCTTCCACATCTCGGTGCCTCGACAGAGGGACTCATCTGCGCGAAAATCCATCAGAACTTTAAAAACATCATCCAGAGTCACTGAGCTCTGCAACAAGACATTGAAGACATACATTAGTACAATTCTTTTAAATATAAGAACAGTACACTGTACTACACAATCCGTCTATAGCTGAAGATAGATGTGCTAAAATTAACGAGTTTTATCACTGTTTGACCTTTTTCTATTCCAAATATTGTAGTTAATAAATATATTGAGCATATGAGTAGTAATTATTGTTACATTATTTTATAGCTTTTGTTGGAGATTACAGTGTGAGGTTCTGTATTTGTGTATTACCACGTCTGTAAGCTGGAGGACGCTGTTTACCAAGAAGCACTGGGCAGCGCCTCTCAGCAGGACCTGATGAGTGGTCATGGTGCAGCGCAGCACCTCCCTGCAAAAAAGGCCGGTTAGCCAAGCATTTCTGACTGGCTGCAGTGAGGACAGCGCAGTCTAACTGTGAGGAAGCAGAGGCACCTGATGCCAGCAAGCCCATCGATCCCCAGCAGTGGACTCGGCGGTAGTCTGGAGAGAGCCTGGGAGAGGAAGAGGAGGGGCACCGCACACCAGTGTTTGGAGCACATCTCCTGGATCATCTTCAGCAAAATACGGCCTGCAGCACAATTACAGACAGACATTTATGGAAAAGATATAAAAAACATCATGGCCTAACACGTGTGCTGCGGCTGTGCACCTCTATGCTGCGATGGCAGGCTGCCGAAGAAGGTAACCATGAAATCTTGGAGTTTGGCACCGAGCTCAGGACAGTCTCCCACACTCTGCCCAACCGTCCTTCACATGAGGAAATGTAATAATACAAAAGATGTATCTTTTTTAATTGCTCGGTGTGAATGTTTGAGATTCCCGTACCTGTTATAGAGCGAAGAATCGGACAAAGCGTCCATCAAAGGGCCTGCAATGAACTGACGAGCAAAAACAGCGGAAAAAATAATCAAAGCATGCAGTGGAAAGCTCTGAGGAAGTCCTGGGTGAACTTGTACCTGAGAAAAGGCCAACGCAAACCCTGGCTGCTGCAGGAGCTGCAGCTGAAACAGATGACACACACCTTCCCTCATTAAAGATTTATTCTCACTGTGGAACATCCGCTGGTACACACACACAAGCCAGGAGGGATGGAAGAGACCTTGAACAGAATCTGCAACAAGAAAAGGGGAAATGGTCAAACAGCCGCTGCTAGGCTGAGGCGTTTTAACCAAGCCTTACCCTGAGCGTCGCTCACTGACGTTTGGATCAGTGTGTCTATTCTGTTCAGAACCGGACGGACAACATGAACCTGCAGAAACGTGTGTTAAAAAAGCTGCACGATTCCCTCCGACAGGCCATCCAGCCAAGCATCTTGCAGGGTTTGTCTACCTGGTTTTCCTCCAGCGTCTCCATCACCAGCACAAAGTCCTCCCAGAACTCTCTAAGCAACCTTCTCCGGTGAGGGGTCCACCTGAACAAAAGCTCCTCTGCAAAGTGATCCGATGCAGGGAGGTAAGAGGAATGCAACGGCAACAACCTTCCGCCCACAGTAACAGCCAAAGTGAGTAGGTTTACCATCTGCTGAGGTGGACAGGGGACATTCCTGTCCGTCGTCTTCTGACACAGCCAAGCACTTTTTCAGCAGGTACAACGCTCTCTTACGGGACACGCTGTCTCGGTGCACCAGCCCGTCCTGAACTAGCATCCAGAACTGAGGGCACAGCCGGGGATCACTGCGGGAATTCAAGCTCCGAGGGTCCATGAAGTGATCGGACAGGACAGTCAGACCCAGGAGCGTCCGCTCAGCGACCGCCGAGGAGCGTTCAGCCGAGTACCAGCCGCACAGGTCGTCCAGGATGGATCTCAGGATGCCCACCAACGCCTCATCGCTGCTGCAGCCCAGGAGAGGCATCAGCAGCCTGGTCAGAACCTTTGAGACCAGTCCATCAGGTAGGGTTCGGATGCAGGACAGAGCGGAGGAGAGGATGCTGAGAGGCAGCCGCCCACTTGTGCACAGGGAAGGAATCAGCGCGGCCATGACCTCACAGGCGACCTCCACACCGAGCCTCCCCTGGTCGGGCACCTCTCCCTCCGACATGGCGAGCGACGGTAGCACAGCCAGCGCCAGACTTTCAGACACACTTCCATCACAGAGACGGACGGAGGCGCTTAGGAGCCGGCAAGCGGAGGCGACGTTCTCCCTCTGCCGCATGCCGTCACTAGCATCGGCCGACAACGTCGAAAACATCGGTACACACTGCTGCCAAACAACAAAGTGGATTTTTTCTTTGATAAGGTTTCGGTTGGCGTCCGTAAATCGGGTGGCGTCACCGTTGGCCAAAGAACATCCGAGCGCCTCAATGAGGGCGGTCAGCGCATCCACCCGCTCCGCTCCCGGCCAGGAGGCGCCCGAGCAGGACAGAGACTCGAACAGACACTCGTAATCAGGAGCACTGGATAAAACCGCCTTCATCAAAATAGAGTACATCTCCAGAGAAGTGCAAACTCTTTAATAGCATTCAACTTGGCTTGCGCAGCTGCTTCCTCTTCCACACGTTTTTCGATGACGCATGTAAACTTCCGCAAACGTCATCTTCAAATCTCGCGAGATGATACCATGACAACGTCTTCCTAGTACACAATGAATACTAACACATTTAGTAATTCATTTTATTTTTTACTATAAAATAAGCATGGTACACAAAAAAATAATTACTGTAATTTTAAAAGTACATTTTTGCTATCGACTAAAAAGTTAATATTTCCCTATTTGTTTATAAAACAGCTCTTCTTTTGCAAAGCCATTATTTCGTAGAGAAAAACAAAGTCCAAGTAACCAGTGACAGAAACATTCTGTTTTGGTGATTATATGATATTAAAAAAAAAAGGTGCAGATTAATTAAAAACTTTCTAGTCACAAAAAGAGTGCTTTTCTAATAATACTTTTCATATGTAAACACAGAAAGAAGAATAGGGAAACTTTGGATCAATGCATTATCAGTTTAAAAAAAGAAAACAAGAAAATACCACCACCTCAACTATGATGTTTCTGCAGACCAATATGAAAGGTGTAACAAACGCTGTATAAGAATTGTATGTGTATAGTTAAAAAAATATTTAAACAATTGAAAAACTAGGCAAACTGTGTATATATCCGGTATAAAATTTAAAAATGTAAAACTGTATCACCCTTTAGACATTTCCACTGTTTAAACAGCACCATTTTTACACAATAAACACATTGAACAGCAGAAAGCTATAAAATTGTGCTATTATGTACATAATATACAAAATGAATAAATATGCTGACTGAGTGAAATGCTGCAATATAACATAATAAAAGAAAAATAATACAAATTCTGTCTTTCCACAGTGCCAACTGGTAGCACCATTTAGAAATGCAGAAACAAAGTGAAAAAATTCCACTCAAAGTATGAATTCAAGGAATTGTTCATCACCTAACACATCCAAAGAGAGGCAGTTAGAAGACCTGCAACCATAGAAGGCAGATTTGGTCGGGCAGTCTCGAGAGGGTAAATGATTGGGATTTATGGGCAACTTTCTAGCAGTCACGGCATCTTGAAGTCCAAATGTGTAACTATGAGATGAATCAGGTGGCAGTTTTGTCCCCAATGGTACTGAAGGAGGCAGAAGACGTACATCATCTAGACTGTGGCTATGGCGATCCCCATAAACCTGGTTTTTGGGTTTCAGCATCTGGAAGAGGGGCAGAAGGCAAAGACAGTCAGAAATGTATCAGCAAGGCACCACACAGACAACAGGAAATGAAGGCAACTGACCTGATTTAACACATCTGTATTATGTATTTTTCCATCATCTTCAGGTTGACTGGGGTCAGATTTGCCATCTTCTATAAAGGCCAAACAACAGAGTTTGAGAGTTGATGCAACACTCTTGACACCGATGAAATGACATTTTTAAATGTTCATGTAATATTATACAAAATGTAATTACTTGACAAAGAAGTCGAGAGTTCCGTACAGTCCACCGAAACTCCTTCAAGAAGATCGGCAAGTTTGAACATCTGATCAAAATGAGTGGCTTCCTTTGTGCTTCCAACACCGGTATTGACTTTTAGAAAATAAGGGAAGAGCAAAAATGTCAAACATCTGAGAAAAGTATTTTTCCAAACTGCTGAAAACACACACCTAAAAGCCAAACATTATAGCACCACAACTTAAAGATGGAAAATATATCTAAATATCAAAACATTTGGTTTCTCTTTTTTTAATACATACCTTTGTCTCTCCATCCATCGTCCTGAGTTTTGCTGCCTGCTTCAAACCCTGAGGTACAGGAGCTGGCGCAGCTTGCTGCTGAGCTGATACTCTTCTCCACTGGCTGATGACTTTCCTCCTCCATGGAGGCGATCTCTGTGGAGACGCTGTGTTGACGGCCATCGGCTTCGATTCCAGAGCTGCTGGTGGAGTGTCGGGACAGACCGGGGCTGCTCTCGCTCCCATGGGGGTCCAAGTCCAAGTCATCACTGATGTATGACTCTCTGTAACGCTTTTTCTCTGAATAGGCAAATATAAACCACAGAAAATTCCAATGATGTCTATTTATCTTAGAATCAAGTGGACACCATCCAAGTTCCAATTAAGATCCAGTCATCTTGTTCTTGTATGCACTCCGTACCTTCGCTGTCCTCCAGCTGGCGCAGGTGTTTGAGGGCAGGCTGGAGGCTTCGGTAGATGCGGTGACTGCTGCTCAGGTGCAGGAGGAGGTGACGAGAGCGGAACGATGACCCGGTGTAGTAAACCAGCTTCCTGGCTGACGGCAAGCCATCTGGTTGGATCTCAAATTTCTTACCCTGTAGAGGAGAACAAATTAGCTAATGCTACATCGCTGGACGGCGGAACACAAAGGAGTTGTCCTTACCAGGAAAGTGAGACCTTCCACATGTGCCCAAGGAAAGCCATACAGCAGCTGCCGTATGCTGTTTGCCTCCTATAATACATAACTAAACATTACATGATGGAGCACCACACATTTCCTATGACCGATACACTTGGGGTATGTTTTTAAACGGCAACAATCGATATTCAGTGGTCTTTGAGTTCCGATAGGCCATCTGGAGCTGGAAAAGAGGCCAGAGGCTTCTCAAGGTATCTTACGGTCTGTTGGCTCTTTAATCAGCCAGGCCTGGAACCCTAATCCAGTCGCCCCAGATGGCCCCTGACAGACAGATCAAACGACTCCCAGCGCCAGCAGACAGCTCCTATCTGCTGATACACTGCTGTTGGGGGCAAGCCCACACATTCCTCACACATCCACTCAACGTCTCAGCAGTGAGCGCTAGATTGAATATTTGAGCAAACGCAGATTCACGCTTGCGTGCGTGTAAACTGACGCACACGTCGTGCGTTCATAACACACGTACACATAGACGCACCTGATAAACCTGCATTCCTCGCAGGGTCAGGCCCAGCAACGCTGTTCCCCTCTCTTCCTTTTTGTCCTGGACAAGAAGAATGATGGCATGTCAGAAAGGCATCCGAGTGTTTCAGATAAGACGGCCAGTTCACAGTTGAGCCCCTCTTCTAGAATCCTGGGAGACACCGGCCTGCTGCTAACAACAAATTGAATGGGGAGGGGGGGGCACATTACGCAACACACTGGCGAGCCTTCAAAATATCACCCAGGAGATGAGTGATTTCTACACAGGAAGACAATGACCGATGGGTTACATAACTCAGCCACGGTTATTTGTCCAGTAGTACTCAAATGGAGCTGAAACTAACTGTGCTGGAGGAGGGACTCTATCTCTGGGCAGAAGGGAGTTAGAGAATAGATAATCACCTTCCACATAAATTCACCCCACAAATCACTCAAGATAAGGTATGATAGTATATGATATAAATATCTTCATGAGTCACAATAACAGATATGACCACACTGACGCTGCAAAAACATTGACTCAGAGCAATTTGTTTTAATATAGTGACCGATATGAAGGTGACTTATGACCTTATGCAGTCGGTAAAAAGCTGACAGGCTATCGTCCTCTCAGTACTGGACAGGCCTCCCTGATGAAGAGTCAGGATGGCATCACGTGTGGATCATGCCCCAAAGACTCCTGGTGAACTTTAGGCCCATGGCACAGCAGATAGTTTATGCCTCTTTTAGCTATAATCTAAAAGAGCAAAGTGGAATACGGAGTCTTATCAAACTGTACTCAAGCACAGCAACTGACTATGAGTTACCTTTAGGTTTTAAGGATCCACCTACCCATGGAGGAAAGTATTGTTTGGGTTCAAAATAAGTTTTAAGCTCTGTATCAACGCCCGCTGGGTGATCGCCAAGGTCGGCCTGCATGGCGTAACCTGCCAGCTGGAAATACACCTCCTCCTGCTGTCGACACTCGGAACGAAGCACCCGCTCCCTCAGGTCAGAGTAGTAGAGGTTCCGTGCCTTTCGCTCGCTGGTACCGCCGCAGAAGCAAAAACGAAGGCAAAAAGGTCAGAGAAGAGGTGAAGAGGTGAAGAGTCATCCTAACTTTAAAATGAATATACAGCATACCTAAAGAGTCGGCCATTTTCAACGTAGAACTGCACTTTGAGACAGAGAACTAGAGGCAAAGGCCTCTTGTGTAGACTCTATGTTAAAGGAAAAGGGTTTTTTTAGAAGCTCTGATTCATTTTTTAAATTGTCCAGTGAAAGGGAGAAACAGGTTGTCCTACCTTGCCCAAATCCTGCTTCCAATCCCTAGGAAAGTACTTGGACAGCTTCTCCTCCATGTCTAAAAACGTATGCTCATTGTCTGGAAACACAATCAGGAAACAAGCAGACAGTTAGCGAGCAAACACATAGACATGCAACCAAGCGTAAAGAATTGACTGATAATGACATTCATTATGCATGGAAAAAAAGAGAAAAAAAATTTAAAGTCCTATAAACGAGCAATATTATTACCTTGATAGTACTGGTGAAAATTGTGATGCGTTGCCTTTTTTTTTTTCTGGCAACTTTTCGTAAACTCTAATGAAGCAATTGTACTAAAGTTTAACACATTCCTGGAATCAAGATGTTTTATCTCTCTCAGTCTGCTCTTATGAGTCATGGCGAGAGCACGTTCCCCTGGATCCACCTTATCTCTTTTGTTCAACTTTCTGTAGCCAAATTATGCACCCTGAACTGTTTCACAACTGCTCCTTTTAACGATTTATCCGTGCAGTCTCTCCCTCCGCCTCTGACTCATTCCAACTCCTTTGCCTGTCTTTCTTAGGAGGCCTCCCAGTAAGGCTTGAGTCAGGAGGCCCGTGGCATTGTGACGAGTCCACCCACCTCTTTTCCATCCACTTCCACCCTGCTCTTCCCATCAGTTCACATCCCTCCCCTTGGTAAAGATGAGGAATGCAAGGGGGCATTCCAGGCTTAATGAAGTTAATATTGCAGGAATGCTGGTTTAAGTGATCGCTGGACCAACACCACAAAAACAAAAGGCTGCCTGTTCAAGCGGCAAGCCACACAAGACTATCGAGGCATTTCAATGTATTAGGACAAAGAAAGCAAAGGAGACCACAGCGAAGCAAAACAGAAGACATTTGCTTGGTTGCCGAAGTGGATTACAACGTTTGGCTGTGCAAACCTTTTCATTTACACATCTCATCGAAAGAAAGACACTGCATTAGCAGAGGGAGCAGTTCGTCTTGGTTGAAAGGTGTTACGGGTCGGTGAACTTACCTTTCACCACCGTTAGGCCGAAGAAGTGCAGCTCCTTGATTCCAAGAAGCTCTTCCACCCGATTGAAAACATCCTGACCTGTGGACTTTGGCTGGAGCAGGTGAAGAGAGAAAAGCATCCATAGTCAACAGAAAGACGGCGGCACAGAGGAAAAATGACTGGAGGGAGATGGAGGGAGCAGGGCCGAGTTAGGATTAGCACTCACCCCGACGGTGACGTCCAGCTGGTCTTTGTTGGGGAGAAGAACACAGATTGTTCTTTCTTGCTTTACTGAAGTGGACATTGTGCCTGTTGATGGTGGAGATAAGTACTCTCTCTTCGTCCTGTGCTTCAGATGTTTCTCTCCTCTTCCATCCTTCTTCTATCTATAATGCATCTGAAAGAAGACGACGTCGCATAGAAGTTACCCACCGATTAGCACTGACCCAAAACATTACATTAAACTGACAGCTGGCTAAAAGTATGCTCAAAATGGCAGAAAACAGGGCAATAAACACAAAACAAAACAGAAAAAAGGTTGTTTTGCAAATTTTGTTTAATACGCCCAAATAAATGACGGTGGCAGACAGCTTATCGCTCATCTGATTACCATCTCAGTATCAGTTAATTAATCAGGTTAATTACTGCTGGACACTGACGCTGATCCCTTTAAATCAAGCTTTGGAGTATTATCAGTTAAAAAAAAGGGCTGAAAATACAAAAAAAGGATCAACAAGAACCTTCTTTGAGGGAAACATCCTCCCCCAGACAAGATACAAACTCCCCGACACAACATGCTTCATGCTTTTGTCTTGTCATACCTATTTTATACGGTAGTTGTTCCACTGAAGCTTTTGCCTACCAGTATGATTTACAGACGTGTTCAAACACATCCTCTCTCGCATCTTTTCCAGTGCGGGAAAAGAGAAACCTGAAATACCAGTACCTTTACCTTCAAGGCTGCCTTGTTGATAAATTAAGAAAACTGCACCAACAAACAGAAGCTCGAATTTTACACAGCGATAAAATACCACCTCACTTTGTGTTTATTTAGTCATATTAATTTTGATACAATCTTAACATGCTGCAGAGGTGAGGTACTCAATGCAACACAGATACCAAGGAGTGTCTTTATCGGTTAAGATTTCATTAAAAGTAGTACCAGCTGCACAACCACGTTTGGTTTATTTGCCAGTTTAAGTAAAAAACTTATCACATATATTGATTACAATTAGAGAATATTGCAGTCCATAATAAAGCTGACAAGCAATAACTAGTAGTGATGGGTTGCAGTGTGGTTATATTGCATCATAAATGCAATGCAACCTGCACATTTTGACTGTATATTGCCAACCACTCCACTGGTGGGGTGATGTCCTAGCATCACATGACAGCAGCCATCTGTATGTCTTAATTCCTTTCCAAGACTGTTATAATCCTTACGCCCGAGCACGGTTGGAAAACCACGAACTCAGCCCCGTGGAAGCGCTCCAAAACATCCGAGAAGCCCTGCGCAGCCATAAAACAACACACCATGTTTATACGATTTATACTCGCTATGTTCATGAGGGATTTATAAGCAATAATAAGAGATAAAGATAAGCTGTTATACACAGCAAAGAACACTTCAGAGGCTTTCCTTTTCCCGGTGTAAAAGAATTCCCGTTTCCCGTAGGCTGAGTTCTATGATGGAACTTGACTGGACGCTAAAGCAACAAGTGCATCACTGAGTCCAGGAGCCCGGGTCGCGCACCTAAAACGGACTTACTATCACTTTGGAAGTGGAGGAAGATTTCAAATTTCTGTCACGTCTCTCCGTCCTGGTACCTTCTTCAGAAAAAGGCGTCTTAAATTCAAATATTTAAAATCCCCGCTTCCGCGTCGGCGGCTCGTTCCTCTCCCACCCCATCGCGTGCTGCTCCAACTTTTTCAACAACGGGGAAGCGGAACGCTTGAGCCATACCATGTCCAAAAGTTGTGGGGGTGTTTTTTTTTTTGTTTGTTTTTGTTTTTGTTTTTAAAAAAAAATTAAACAAATGTGACATTTCTTCTAGCAGTAATGCTATTATCAACAAATATTACTTACCAAATATCCTATATCTAATATAATGGAACAATTTGACCTTTTAATACACGACATAACCGTTGCACACCCCTGCCAGAGTGAAGGTATAACAATCTGACGCTAAATAGATGCCCTAACAGTTACTGAACGCTTTAACCACACATGGGTGGGTTTCTTACAATTAACGATCCCGATTGTATAACAAATATATATGCTAAGATTTTTTTTTTATAGTTTTCCACTAACATGCAGTCACTGATTTTGCAATGAGAAATGCAATCTCTATTTTCCCACGTGGGTATTAAGTTTACATGTCCCATTATCGTATGAAAATATCATCCAATCCACGTCGCATTATGGGTTAGTAAATGATGTCTCCATACTATTAGGTTTGAGATCATCTAAACGTGAGAGGAATCAAAAATTAGTAGGGTCTCCCCTAATTTCTTTAGTATAAAGAGTCAAAGTTTATGCAGGAGTCACTGTCGGGGCTCTAAATAACAACAGCAAGGCAGAAGGAATTACTGCACATAGCAGAGACTGACTGCCATCTGCAGGTTAGTAAATAATGCATAGAAATATAACATTAAAGAGTAATCAGCAGTGTTGCGGATGCTCTCTAAAACCTTTTTATGTTGAGCTTTGCAATGGTGTAAAGTTGCTTCAGGACACACTTTACCACAAGAACGTTCTTACAAGTATTGTACCTGGTGAAATTTTTACTCCAACAACTCATAAAAAAGGACATAATTTTTAAATCTGCTTTTTTTTAATGGTAGAATATGATGAAATATAAACAAATCTCCAATAAACACTGAAACACAAAATTGTACCCCATACTATCCAGTTCACGATCACAAAATGAAAACGCAGCCCATACCGTTAACAAAACAGCAAGTTTGTAGTCCCCAAGATGTGCTTTTAATGAACCTTTAACCCTGAAATCCCATGTGATAAAATGTTTTTTTGTTGGCAAAGCTTGATTATCCCAACACCAGGTTGGGAAAATGTTGTGCAGGATGTTCCGAAGATGAGGAACAGCATATAGCTCCAAGATAAAAGCCAACGCCGTAATGTCTGAGCAATTTGTTTTCAAATGCAGTGTTTTCCTTTAAAAATGATGATTTGTTGATATAAAAGTAACTTGTAAAAATGAGAATTTCCAGTACAAAAGCCTGTAAAATGCAATTGTGGTGCAAATCAATACAGCCGTCTCTTGAAATCAATGCAAGGTCATGAGTAAAGGTGAGGACTGTATGTGCAGACTTGACTTGGGCCAGCTCACCAAAACAGCCATTTAATCTTGTAGCAGCTACATTTCCAGTTCAGCTTTTACGAGGAACAAACACTTGGTTAAAAAAAAAAAGAAATGAAGCTAAATCATACACTTAAATAATATTGTAAAATATTGCATACAATGAGGCAAAATACAAAAGTTTTAAAATGGCAGTACATAAATACAAAAATGTCAAATGTTTCATCAGGATTCCAACATGAAATTGAAGGGGGGAAAAAAAGTTAATTTTGCTCTGGTCTGGAAAGTGAAAAGTAAATTTGCATGAGATTATTCAGATATCATTATTCTTAGAAAGCTGAGATGCAGCGAGGTATTATTTATGCTGCTGTTCTACTGAAAGAACCTGAGGCCTGCAACAAGGAAGAACTTCTCCAGGAAGATCTCAGAATCGAGCACAGCGATGTGGGCAGCCCGGCCAATCAGGGAGTTAGCCGTGTTTGGCAGGGCGTGAATGACATCGTAACGCACTAGATTACAGTCTTTGTTTTGAAGCACTGGTAGCAGCAGGTTCTCAATCATCTCAGCATATACAGGACCTGATAAAGACAAGAGCAATATGGGTTATTTTGTTGTTTAATTCAATTTAATAGAGTGTGTCAAAAAAAAAACAGTATAGTCCTCGTGCCAGAAATAATTCTGGCCCCTCCAAAAACCTTTACAGAGACTATACCGATGGAAGAACGCGAATTAAAGCCACAGCTAAAACAAGCTCAAGAGACTCAAACTTGTTCTGCTTGATCTGCTACAGTTTACAACGCCTTGATTTATCACACACATTTGTCCCAACAAGTCAGGACAGAGCACCGGGAGATATTTCTTTGCAGCTCACCCGTTTGTTTGTCCTTCAGTGCAGTTTTGCACATTTCTATTCGGGCAGAATGATAGGGGACATAACGATCCTGCAGCGACCCCACCAGCACCACATTCTTGAAATATTGCAGACCTTCACAAAGTAAACAACAGGTTACCCCTGCAATTGTACATTCCACAGACACGGCCTAATATGTATTTGATTGAAAAATAACTGCAAAACGAACCAGATTTCTTGCTGAGCTTGTACAGAAAAGTTTGGCGAGGATCAGAGTGATCTCGGCACGTCAGCTGCAGGAGGGATCCTGACTTTTTCCACTTCTGCATGAACCAAAGACCTAAAGGGGGAAAAAACAGGAAAGTGCAATAATTTAGAGTACAATCACAAAATAAATACTGCTGATTGGTAATGAGATTACTTAAAAAATCGAATTATTGTGCTGCAAATTTGAAATTTTACCTGTGTTGACTAAAGCAGAGCTGTTATACAATGTGCCCAGGTGTGGACCTGAGAGTGAGAGGAAGGTGTGCAGCTTGCTTAGGTAGCATTTAAACCTAGGCCTACTTAGCACTGAACGAACTATGAGGTTCCCCAAAGAATGACCTACAAAGCTGCAAATAAAGAAGACATTTAAGGCTAAATTAATAAAAACAAAACAGAAAAAAGACACAGTGCAAAATAAACTGCTATTGGATGCAAGAGTTCTGTAAAAATCACCGGCTTGATTTTTTTTTTTTTCTACAAAGAAAGTCATGACACTGCAACTATGATGCAAAGAGCATCTTACCTTATCTTTGACACGGTAAGATTGTATAATTGAATATACTGGACTATTTCATCCAGTAACCGGTCTGTCATGGACTCAAAGTCAGCAAACGTGTCATTCTAGAAATGAAAAGTAATAAATAACAAGAGGTTTAGGATGCGTTTGATTCATCTCGGCATACAGGACATTTATCCACTTGCCTGGTTCCTCTCAGACATTAAGAAGTCTATACGAGCGCCAGGCAGCCCGAGCTCCAGGTAGGTTTTCACCAGTCTTAGATCTGCACTGTTACCTGCAGAGATTAAGAGGACACATGAAACATGAATACTTTTAGAAACCAAAAAAAAAAAAAAAACAAAACCCTTAACAGTACGGTTGATTACCATCCAGCCCGTGAACACAGACGATAAGATGGATACCGTCCTCACAACTTTCATCTTCCTCGAGACTGAAATATGGCACAGTGGATGCCAGCTCAGGTACCTCGCTGTACAAGAAGCCGGGCAGTCTTAGCTGTTTCAGTTCTTCTCTGGCCTTAATGAATCTGCGCCATTACAAACACGTGCATGAACATCAGGTTCGAAAATACAAGTCAGGATGAATCACTGGCTGGACTGGAGCACTGAGAGGGGACGACTCACGCTTTCATCTGCGGCGTAGGTGCACATTCATACCACTGCAGGCTGAAGGACCGGTGGGCAGAGAGACAGAGGGGTCTTCCCAAGCTGTGCCCAACGCAGCTGGATAGCATGTTGGAGCAGATGGGAGCCTTGGAAAGGTCCTTTGTTTCGTGGAGGTAGCCGACGCCGAGCTGTTCAAACAGAACGCTTGTCCCGTGCGCCCCCGCATCCCCGACGCCGCTTTGCCCCTCTTCGGCGACACCATTCGCAAAGGCGTAACCGTCACCTTCCTCGTAGTAACCGTTCTCGATCATCTCGTGCTCCGTCTCATCCTCATCCTCCCTGACCTGTGGCTCTGCCTGAATCCCCAGTGTGATAGCAGAAGTTTCCACAGGGCTGATTTCAGACACATCTGTGCTGGAGCGAGAGCCAAAGTAGTTCTCTACCATCCCACGTTTGACCAGGTCGGTGCTGCTGGTGGCAGAGTTACTGGAGGGGCAGGCAGTAGGCTCGCTATGACAGTCTTTGATGGTCCCAGAACTACTTGCTCCCGCAAGTCCAAGTTCCGCATCCGAAAGGGCAGGTTTCATCAGCTGGGAATCGCTTACAGCCGTATCGAGAATGCCGACGAAACCAGTCGCTTCTCCTGAAAACACTAAACTCTGCTCCTGAACCAAGATGCTGGACTTCCTGCCACAGAGTTCAGTCCCACTCACACTCACACTCTTAGATGATCCCTCACACTCGTCATCTGAAGGCAAGGAATTTATGGAGGTGAGTGAGGACTGAACTCCACTGACAGCACTGGTGTTTTCGGGAATCTCCGCCACCCCTGGGCTGGGCTTTTGCACTGAACTTTGCTGAAAAAGCCGTGGGACAGGGCTCAAAGAGGGCTTCTCGCTTAGTTCAGCATTACCTACGCCTACACAGGTCTGCGTTCCTGGAAGAAGCTGAGTGGCAAACGAGCTGGGCTCACTTTCGATGCCCGAGTCTGACAGACGAGAGGAGGCCCTGCGGACGCCATCTGGCAGTCTGATACAGTCACCCTTCGCCTGCATGGAGATGAGACAGGGCTGGCCGCGCTGCGCCGCTTCTTTAACAGGCCTTTCAAACACACCGTCTCCTGCAGTCTGCTCTGGATCACGCACGTCTCTCTGGGCGATCTCGGTCCGATGTGGCAGATCTGTTGCTGTATCCCCCTGAAGCGGGTCCTCAATACTTGGCTTCGTCTCAGTTTTCAGTCCAGTCGACCAATGTGGCAGCTTTTGGCCACTGTGTTCAACTTGTTCTTCTTTGTGTGCAGATTGGCTGCATCTAGAAAACACCTCAGGACCTGCCTGAGGTTTATTTTCTGTGCTATAGGTTGCAGAAATATCGAAAAAATCGCAGGCAGTTATATTGTCGTCGAGAGGACTGTTTAAAGAACGTCCGCACGTGGCACCAGATTCAAAAATAGATTCAGCATTAGTCCTGGAATAACTACTTGAAGCCCCAAACAAGTTATCTCGCTCCTCTTCTTGGTTTAGGGGAGCTTCTCCTTCTTTATACTTGGTGCTGGCATCGCTGTAAGAAGCTTTGAGGTTTTTATAACCCACCAGAACGACAGAGTCTTTTGAGACCTGCCTAATAAGCTTCTTAGAGTTTTCAGTTTTCAAATTTTTCTTTAGTTTCACAGACTTTCCTTTGGACTTAGGTGGTGGATCGCAACAATCAGAAGTCTTATCCACTGGGGCACAGCGAGACTCAGGTACAGGGCTGGCTGTGCGCTGCCGTCTCTGGAGCTGGGCTTGTCTGTCTTGGTGGGTACTGAGCCAGTTCTGGCATTGATAATGAACTGCCAAGGTCCATAAAGATCTTTAAAAAAAAAATCTTTGGATTAAAAAAAAAAAAAAAAAAGCCTACAGATCTGTGTTCAGTCTAAGGTCGGTAATTTGTAACTGACTTCGGTGATGGAATCCAGATATCTATCCTCAAAAATAATTGGTAAGGAGCTGACATCGCCATCCAGATCAGCACTTTCAACTGGAAGTGGAGGCAAAGACAGGAAATAGCTGGAGGATTTGATAGCATTAGTCATCTGTTGGTGACTGTGAGCACTAATAGACAGGAGAAGGAGGAGAAAAATTGAGAAAGAGTTGGCAATTGCTTTAAACGCAATGCAATATTTCACAATCGAGTTAGAAATGTTGCTGCAACTCACTGAAGTTCCTGATAGGCCAACGCAGATTGCCTTGGATGCTCAAGACAGAAGAATGCCTCAGCAAACCTCCTTACCTAAAATAGAACATTACACATCAGCATAATAATAAAAAAACAACTAAGATATTAAAATGAGTGAAAGATCTATGACTTGCTCACTCTTAGCGTGTGATGCTCCACAGCCAGCAGGGCTGTGACATGCTCCTGCAGGGACACGACCTCCAGGAACTGTCCCCAGAGTGCCATGAGCAGAGAGCAGAGCTGAGCCAGGTTCATGTTCACCAGTTCTGCAAGCTCATCAGGAGACTCTGCCTTCAACTAAAAATACATGAAAAGTTTAATATCTTAAAATAGACATGGATGTCAGTTACTATTGTATGACACTGCATAACAGTTGCTACTGCTCCAGAATTCAAATTTCCCGGCTTGAGGCCTGAAACAGCAAAAACAAACAATCTCCCCTTTTGCAAACATAAAACAGACTAAATTTCACTTTTGCTCCAGTGAGACAAAATTTAAACGGCTGCTGGTCTCTTTGCCAATTAAATAAAGTTATCCTTATGATTTAAACATAACTTGCAATTCAAGATCACTGAATATTAAAATAGGGCTTTTATTTTTAACAGCATGACTGCTACGATCACTGTTCCTTCATCAACATTTTTAAATTAAACAGCATCTGAGCGAAAAGTTTAAATTTCTTTTTGAAGCAAAGATCAAAAAAGTCTGTTGCATAAAAGATTACTTTTTGAAAATAAGTATTTATTCATTATTATATTGTATTTATAAAATGCCACTCGGCTGCAAACTCCTATATAATCACCTGTTTTCAGGTGACCCCATTAATCTCATTAAATGTGTGGTTTTCACACTTGAGCAGACAGTTTTTAGTGGCCTTAAACTTACCTTCACTTGTTCGCACAACTCAGCCAGACGAGCCTCTAAGTCCAGTTGCTCTGAGGAGGCAAGAGAACAAGACGACTGCTTCAGGTTTACGTTTACCTACGTCACAGCTGACCACACAGGCTGGTTCATGAAACCAGAAAACTCTCTCAATTATTGCATTTGGCTTTTTAGAACCTTACTATAAATTGGTAATATTAAAAATAGTTTTTTAACTAGTTGTGTAAAAACGCAGAAATATAAAAATAAACAGAAAAAATAAGCTTCGGCAGATCTGTTAATTAAAAGATAGGGAAAAAAAGATTTAGAGCACAGAAGAGTCACGAGAAGATAATATCAGCGGTGTTGTGATAGTGGGTGATAGAGAAGGTATGTTTTCTACGGACGTAAAAGGGAAGGAAGGATTGAAAAGCAGAGAAACGAAGGCAGATTGGAGATACTGTAAGGATCGAGACATACCTATGTAGACGTGCCTTTGACTCCGGGGATAGGGTCTTCTGAGAACTCTCTCATATAGGACTTGCATGCTGGGCTTGACTAGTAAGATTGCACATATAGGCATATTTAACCTTAAACTTTTTTAGCTCTCCAGGACGGGTTAATATCTGTCCTCTTGGACCGACCAGATTCAGCAGGCAAGTATCAGTTACATAAAGGCGCTGTGACAATTTGGCTCGAGTGCAGAGGTTAATGTAACTCCAGGATGCAAGTATGATTTGATAAGTGCAATTAGTCACGTTAATTAGTTCCTTAAACTGACTGTGCGGGTTGCTAGTTGTGATGGGCATTATGTGGTAACGTGTACAAATCCGATGAAATGAAATGATAACAACAAACTCGCGGGATGCAACGCAACAGTAATGCTGAAAAAAAGCAATGAAATCCACTCACGATCACAGCATTAAAAAAACGAAACCGAACTTTGAGGATCTCAGTGCTAATAAATTTAAAACAAAATGCAAGCTGTGCTGAATATTTAGACTGAATTCTTTTCACGTGGACGCTCACACCTGTTGATGCCAGAGTGCACGAGTACCTAGTTCCATGCGGTGAGAGGAAGGCAGGTCTTTAGTGATAGCGGTGAAGTAGCCAAAGAGGCCCTGGTAGGTCTGGAGGAGACTGGAGCAAAGACTGTGGTGAAGGCTGAAGGCGTGCTGCAGACAGTGGTCGGACACCAGGAACGTCTTCCCCTGGTGATTAAAGACGGGGCACGGAGGAATCAGAGGAAGACATTCCACACAGACTTTATTTATTAAGCATATGCGCAACGGTACTTTACCCATCTAAGTGGTATATGACTCTTATTATTCTCAATCTGCTCTTTTTGTTCCCTCCGTATCTGTCTGATAATAGAGTTTGCTCTGCTGTACCACCCTGCAGCCAGCACACCATGACTGCTCAGTTGATGGAAATTCCACTTCTTTAATGGAAAATTCCTGGGTTGACTTATTAAGCGATAATAACCGAGTCACGCTGCACATATTGTTAGGTTTGGTACTGAAAGAGAACAGAAAAACACACAGGCTACGCTGACCTCGTTTGGTAGCATGCCCCCGTTTCATGGAAAAAGAGCACCAAATAGCATAATAAAAATGGGTGCCACAGGAAACTACTCCCTAGGGCACCATTCATTTTGATTGTATGTAACAGTGCTTCATGGAGGCTGCTGCCATAGTTCCTGTAATGAAATAAGTGGTGGTCAAACTTTTTATACCCATCTGGCTCATTAAAGATGCATCAGAGGGACGAGGAGCCATGCGGGTGTTCCGCCTGACAGACGGCTCTGCAGTTACAGCTCCAGCGGGGATTTCGCTGCCAAAATTGAACTGGGAACTGGGATTGAACTGGGAAATGCGAGGGTTTCCTTTATTTCTAGAGCTTAACATGTTTCAAAGGCAAAAAATATATAGCACCACTTTAGCTGCAGTCAGCAGGCAGGCTGCGTGGCACTAATAGAAGCGCGTATCACATTGTGTAATGCCTGCTTTATAAAACACCATAGATGGGTTTATCTGGTGAAAAGCATTCCTTGCTCATATAAAAAGATAATGAATTTCTGATAATGTTGTAACTCGAATGCTTAATCTAGAATTTAAAAAAGGAAATGAACTGTTAGGAATTTTAGACAGATCTAAAGTTTGCATGTGTGTCTAAATAAAGAAGAAGAAGAAAAAAAACCAAACAAGGCTCTTACATCTGGTGACACTTGCTTGACATAAGCACTGCCAAACACCACGTTCTCCAGAGGCGGGATGGCCGAGTCTTTGCTCTGGGCCGGGGCGTTGCGGTTGAGCCATGTGCTCTTCACTGGCCGAGGTAAACTGGACAAGCGCAGGGATTAAGATCAAACTTGGCTAACTGAAAACACCTAAAATGCTGTGCGCCTCCCCTACTTCATTACCATTCAAAAGAGATTTTAAAAAAAATTCACCTGAAGCAGTGTTATGTGGTGTAAAAGCTACAGTACTGTGTTTTATGGAGCCTGTAATTTTCGTTTACATGGCTTCCTGAGCAAAGCTGCATTCTGACCTGATAAGGGGCTGATGTAGGGCCACCAGGGAGGCGTGGATGACCACAGAAACGACAGCCAGATGGAAGTAGTCAAACATGACGTTGATGTGTTGGTGGATGCCTCGCTGAAGGCTAAAGTGCAAACGGAGTGTGCGGCTGCTAATACTCTGCAGTGAACTTGGCTCATCTGGCCTGTAGAAATAGAAAAAAAAAAAAAAAAACCACAGGAAAGACACTTCAAGTGCCACAACCTCTACACGAGCGACAAAAAAAGTTGAATCACTGCAGCACTCACGTGTAATCACCATCAGTGAAATACAAATCCAAAAAGAGCTGGAAATCCATTTCATTGAGGGACTCCTCCACCTGAAAAGCAGTCAAGACACATTTAATGAAGACCAATGCCTGCTCCTGGTCAGGGCCTCAGAAGGTGCTGAGTCTTGGTGAGAGGCCAGAAAACATCTCTGCTGGGTGACCGTGTCACCTCGCACATCATTCACTGGAACGCTCGGAAGGTGGGAGCAAATCAGAGGCCGTCTCACACACACACACACACAACGCTCTCCGGGCCTTTCGTACCTTCTTTTCCTCCAGCAGCATCATCACTTTAAAGAGGAGGACGTCGTTAACCACCACCTCCTCGTTCTTGTACAGGATTTGGAAGGTTTTGCTGCAGATGACATCGTCCTGCACCGAAGCGGGAAATGCCAGATCTGATCCTGGGCAATGATTAAAAGATTTGTTTTAATGTTTAGGAGGGACGGGAAGCGTTCCTATTATTTTCCTCCAGCTTGTTTGCCTGAGCCCTTTTCTAATTAATAATTAGAAACAGTCCTTGTGGTGTTTCCACCGTTACAGTTGAAAGATGAAGGAAAACAGGCAAACAGCTGATTCAAAACAGGTGAAAATGGACATTTTGAGAGATGCAGTTACCTCCCGGGTGCAGAAGACTGCATTCAACCTTGTGTGGAACCCGGGGTGGCACCTTCAAACTGGCACGGATCTGATAGAACCTGAGAACACAGACCGAGTTTTTTGGACTTCAACGGTGATGTAAAGAGCCACCGAAGTTTCCCGCTGTCATTCGCTTCACCCAAAGAGACGCGGTCGCGCTGCCGCTCGTAAGGCGATCCAGCGCTGCCGGTTAATAAATGATGAGCACTTTCTCACGGCCATTCATGTGGTAAAGCCAAGGTTTAAAAGCGCTGCTGAGGTGGGAGTGTGGAGACGGAGTGAAATATCAGCCAGGGTGGCTGTGAGGTGACAGGAAAAGTGAAACACACCGGAAGCAGGAAGGCTGTATTGTACCATTTTCAGCCACAACAAGAGGTGCTGAGAGTCAGCAGCGGATCGTTCCTGCGAGCGATACACGTCGCTAGAGTCCCCCAAAGACACCGGACTGTTTCTAGTCATTAACATGGTGGAGCTGACCGAGGACAGTAAAGGAAATGTTCTGAGTTCAATCGCAAAGGACTGGCTCACCCTCTTTGAAACAGGTCCACGTTGTAGAACTTGTGGAGCTCCACGGAGAATTCCACTGTGGCCTGGACTTCGGTCATGGTGCTGTCTACCGACAGAGGTGCCTCACATCATCTGGAAAACATCTGGCGGCCCAAAAGGTGTCAGTCAACAGCTGGTCGGCAAATGAGTCGTTTCAGCTCCGCTGCAGTCTCTCAAACCGGGCTGAGCTCAAGTGTTTCATTTCAACGACGCACAAAGGTCACATCATTATTTTTAGCTTTTAGTGGGAGCAAATAATGCCGCTCCCTCGCGCACGCGCTGCCTGAATAAGTCATGTAGAAAATGAATAAATCAGCAGGAGTTGTGTCTAACCCAGTGTAAGTTCACACGCATGCACGCACGTGAATTGGGCCTGCACAGAAAACACAGTGGGCTACGTTACGCGTATTGCTGCCGTGCAGAGACAGGGGCCCGGGACGCTACGTCACACAGGAGACAGCTGTCACTCACTTTCAACATGCACGTTTCTCCTGTTTTCCAGTAAAACCTCGAAATCCAGTCAAAGTTTAGCTTCTAACGGTTACAACATCCATGCCACAAAGTTTTATCTGAATACATTATATATTTAAGTCTTTAAAATTACTGTTTATTGTGATCTTGGAACTTTGCAAAGTTTCTGAGAAACCGGTTTGTAAGCTAGACTTGAGGTATGTTTTAAGATGGATAAGAACGCTGAATATATCTGATTGTTTGAATTTCAAAATGGAAAACACGTAAATACCAAAGGCTCACAATAGTAGAGGAATTTTAATCTATTCGAAACCTTTTAAATGGGCGTCGGAGTTGAGTAATAAACCGCACCATGACATTGACCTGACAGGCCTTCAACAACTAGCATCGGGGATTTCACCAAGTCCTTTCTCAATCTTTTAGTTAAACCTGTCAGTATAATTACCTATTTAAAACTATTTCCTGACTGCCGATTGCAGCCACTTCACCGCTTGAACTAAAAATAAAAACAGTTACACGACAAACCAGACACAAGCTAGTGAAGTTTTAACTTAGCTAAATGGTCAAAGTGCCAGCTGGAGGCTACAATCTGGTTAAATCTCGACGTTACAGGTGGGACTCTAATAAAAACATTTTCTTAAGGCCCGTCTTAGATCCAACTCGACAAACCCTACCCTTAAAGGTCAGGCAAAGTCGTCCACACACATTTAGGCAGCTAATGACAACAGTAACATTAGCCACCCGCAGACGGTTGGTACCCGGGTGTAACTGTATCATCAAGCGAACGCTACTCACCATTGCGCTGGCAGGCTAACGTTAGCAAGCTAACCAACGTTAGCTGTAATTCCAGCCCTCTCGCCCTCCTTTCGCTATCTCGATGAACCGAACAAAAGCACTCGACCGCGCTAATTTCTTTCTACTGACGAACGTTTTTAGCAATGACTTCTAAAAACGCCCAGGAGAACAAAGCGGACCCGTTTTAGGCTGTGCATTTCTGCTAGCTAGCCTAGGAGCTAGTGGCGCCGCGTCTGAGGCTGACAGCGGACGCTGCTCCAGCTGCAGCCTTGTGCGCGCTTCGTGCGCGTTCCTGCACATGCAGGTCAGCTGACGCAAAATGCACGAACACAGAACGAGAACCACAATTACATCTTCATAAAACAACAACAACAACAACAACAACAACAACAACAACAACAACAACAATCTTATAATAGAATAGGTTAAAAAAGTAGTTCTAAGAATCAGAGAGATTTGTCTAAATATTCAGGTTTGAGGGGACAAAACCAAATTAAGTTGGTCACATGGCACATCATTAATGACTCTTTTTCCTTAGATTTCTATTGTCCAAACAGGGAAAATATTATTTTGTTTTGTTTTTAAAGGAATGCTGGAAGAGACACCACGGGCCAAATAAAGGCTGCAGGTCAGCACGTCTGCTGTAGATTTTCTCTTCACACTTCATAGAAATTCAATGAGAAAAGAGCCGTGTTTGTTTGCAGAAGCGATGAGATCCACGGTGGCTGCGGGGGAACCCCAGGGGAATGTGAAGTTAACACCAAGCTGTGAACACACTCCCCCGAATAAACGACAATGGCCAAGCCTATAAGGGACGCTGCTCTGTCACCAAGAGCTTCGGACTCTTGCTGAGGAAGCAACTGTCCGTGATCTTTGCTAATGGGGACCAGATAATCGACAAATCCTGCAGCAGGTGCTTCTATTTTCAGGTCCAGAACAAGCTGAAATGGACAAAAGGTAAATCATTACCACCCCCAGTACCCACTTGCTGACCGCCTGCTCTCTTTCCATATTGAGGATTGTCTGGTTACATTTCAGGCACGCCCTTCTGTATGCGTTGTGTTGTGGCTGTGTGATCCCACAGTGCCTTTGCACAGGGCTTCATTCTCCCAGTAAGTGGTCCCTTTCACAGAATAGTGCAGCAGACATGGTGAGAGCCACTTTGGTGACCTAACAACATCAAGTCCAGTTGTTGTACATGCAGATGTGGTTCTGCACGACAACCTTCAACCTTGATAAAGATCTTTAAGGTTCAGTGCAGATGCCAATGCTGAAGTCTAGGACTTATGTGTTAATTCAGAGACCACAAACGGCCAGTGATAGCCCAATATTTATTTAGGGAAGTGGTGCAGCTCTCTAAACACTGAGCTTTGAGCCTCTATTCACGCGCTCTTTCTGTCTCTCTTTCGCTCTCTCTCTCTCTTATCTGACATCTTGCAGCTGTGAGATTTTCATCGCAGGTCGGTCTTCAAACAGAACAGCAGTCTCTGTGCCCCCAAAGCAACAATGGGAAGGATTATTTCCCAGGTAGATCTTCTTTTAGTTATTTGTTTTCATAAATACTCATGAATATCCAACAAAATGTCAAGTTCATGCATGTCATGTATTTGTAATACACGTTCTAGTCAAACGTGAGATGCTCCAGCAGGGTCTGACATGCACATCATTAGTTTAACCCATGCACATTTCTCTGCGTTCTTAGGCTTTTTTATCATGTCTCAGTTCCACATTGCTGAACTAGCAAGGAGAGGGACTTAAAAAGGTGAACGGATCGTCCCGCCAGCAAGTTGCCTATCAAATAGGACCAGCGTTCAACTTCAGAATCCGCTCAAGGTGAGACGCCAGGTATGGCCGACAGATACCAGCCTAAACAGCGGCACCTAGTGGTCAAACGCGCACAGCACAGCTACCCTGTCCATGGTGCTGAACATTTAAAACTATTTTTTCCACA
Source organism: Tetraodon nigroviridis (assembly GCA_000180735.1). NCBI lineage: Eukaryota > Metazoa > Chordata > Actinopteri > Tetraodontiformes > Tetraodontidae > Tetraodon > Tetraodon nigroviridis. Next base: position 1,207,783 of record CAAE01015006.1, on the reverse strand, counting down.
CACCCTCGTCGCTTATAGGATAATGATCATAAATTAGAAATGCGTGTTGAGCGGGGTAATAAAACCTTTGTCCATCCATGTTTCAGATCAGCGTACCCTCTGGGACTGCCCGAGGAGTTTGCATTCGTGGCCGTGCTGCGCATGAGTGGCAGCAGCATCAGTAAAAACTGGAATATCTGGCAAATGCAGAGCGCGGATGGTGAAGAGCAGCTGGCTGTCAGACTTTACGGTGAAACAAAGTCTGTGGAGTTTGCCTTCACAGTGCCCAACGCTGGCAAACGGACTGTTCTATTCAGCCAAATAGATTCTCTCTTCAATGACCTTTGGCACAATCTCCTGCTTGAGGTCAGCAGGCATGGGGTCACTCTGTTTGTGGACTGTCACAAGATCCGTTCAGAGAAGACACCAGCTCGGCAGAAGGTCGGCCTGGATGGCTACACGTCCATCGGAAAGCTCAAGGACAACCCACTAATTGCAATTCCGGTATAATTCTATTACACAAAACACTCTCTAGTTTGCAAGAAAGTGTACTGCACAAGAAAACGCAATGCTATTTACTTTTATCGACGCCTACAAACAACACAAGAGTACCTTTGCTAAAACAACCACCGCTAGGCACGTATGGCATCCTCCTGGTTAATGGGTCTTCTGCAGATGAATCTACCAAATCCCAATTCAGACTCTGGCGACAAAAATGTGAAATTTGTTGCAGGTTGTTGTAAAGACCGGGCCGTTAGCAGTCGGTGACTGGTGTCCTGAGACAGAGGCACGTCTTGTGCGTAATTACGCACGAAAACAAAACCAATTAAAAATAATCACATGACAGCCCCATTATACTTTATTAAAGCTTCTAATATGAGTCCCAGTTAGTAGCCAATATAGTGTGATGTGATTTAATTTTTTTCCCTTCCTGAGGATAAAAAAAGCACCGTAGGGCTTGTTCATTTAAAAAAAAATACGAGCACCTATACCCAGAGCCTTAGAAATAGTTTGCTTCCCACTGATGAAATTGCCTTGTGTCTGTTCATGGTTAATATTGTTTTTATTCTAAGTTTGAGCTCCAGTCGATGCTGATCCACTGCGACTTGACGCGAGCTCGGGCAGACGCCTGGGACCTCCCGGCCAGGACATCTGTAAGAATTAAGATCCTATTTTACACGGACAAAATCATTTTCTATGTTGTCATTTTTATACTTATTTTTATTTCGCTATTTGAAGAAAAAAAAAAAACGCACGAGAGGGTTTTGAGAGGTTGAAAAAGCCGCTGATTCTGCCCGTTGGTGGCGTCTGGGCGCTGGGCCCTCCCACCAGCGGCGTCACCCAGCCCCCTCCTGGAAATCTGCATCCTTGTGAATATACATGAGCTACTAGTGGCCGGGAGCCCCTGCATGGCTTCAGACAGCCGGTGCGCCTTCACCTCGGTTGTCTGTCTGGGGGACCCTGCAGCGCAACAGGGACTTTAACCCTTTTTCTCCTCGCTGCCCGAGGGGACATGATGGCTGGAGCCCTCAGGGGGCCACTTCTGCTGCTGCAGCTTGTCCTCCTTTGCTCTGCTCAAGTAAGACTAACTGTGCTCCTCTTGCCCTGTTTTTTTTTTATTTTAACAGCTGGGTCTGACGCATGTGCAGGTACGTGTTCCAGCTGCTGCAACAGTTCTGTTCAAATCGGATCGGAGTGAATATCAGACAGCCTTGCTGTGAAAGTTTGTATGATGGTTAAGCGATAAAGTGTATCCTTCTATGCACCTGTTCTTTTGTTTTCGTAGCATATTGGTAAGAAACAGCAGATATAGTTGATAATTCTAGGATAAAGTTGACATCTTTTGTTCTACTCAGAATAGTGAAGGACCCCCTGGCCCTCCAGGACCTGCAGGTGTACCAGGAATCAATGGCATTGACGTAAGCCCTTTCTCCTCCAACATTCTAAGTAAGTGTACCAAATATTTTGTAAAAATCTTAAGATTTCCTGCCGTTTTAGGGGGAAAGAGGAGCAGACGGAGAGGAAGGCCTTCCTGTAGGTATCGGAAAAACAATGAAAATAACGTTGTGGTTCATGTTTGAATGCTCTCTGGGCCCTTTATCATCAGGGACCTGATGGAGATGCAGGCAAACCGGGATCTCCAGGACTCCCTGGAAATCCTGGAAATGATGTGAGTTCTTTATGAAAGTAATATACCGGTAGTTAAAATGTGAAACTACAGTATATCCATATCTTAAACCAAGAGGGATTTCTCACACCATACAGCTATTTCCTTTCTGGTTTTAATTAGATTCTGCCGGAAATCTTAGATAAATGTATCCAGAAATGTGAGGAATTCATTAAACAGGACCCCATTTCCTTTGTGTTACTGAGCGTTGACCGACTGCTGGCAGAGAGGTTAAACAAACCTCTGGTTTAATACTGGTGCTGATGACAGGCTGACAGTAGTGGAGTTTCTGTGCAGTTCTGCAGCCTCGTGCATGAGCAGTAATCTACGCTGCACTTTACACTGCGCTCATCGCACAGGGACAATAAGCGGCCTTGTCGGCCGGCTGCTTCTGGTATCTCCTGTTGAGAATTCTCAGGAAAGTGTGGAATGACATCTTCCACTGAGCCTGTTTGGAGTGGACCGGAGGAATGTTGCTCTCTGCAGTCTCAGGCTTTTGCCCTCTGCCCAAGCCTCTTTTCCTGAACGTTAGCTGGGATGAACGCTCCCTTCCTGGGCATCCTAATGTTTCTGAAACTTTCTCTAACTTCAGTGTGACTGGACATAGTGCATCTCGCAGCGTGGGCCAGGTTAATCCTATTTAGGGGGGTGCGAAAAGCTCCGCCCACTGGTCATCAAGATCAGGATTACAATAAATAAACTACAATGATGTGACAAAAAGATGTTTTGAGCCAAATTTAAACAATAAAATGGAAACCAATGTTACCAAAAGCATGACATAATTACGTTGTACTGTAACGTTAAAACAAATACACCATCGAGGTCTGTTTTGAAGTGTTATTTAAGGCTGATGTCTCTTCTCTGCAGGGTTTGACCGGCCCAATTGGAGAGCCCGGCCTCGACGGTCTCCCCGGACAGAAAGTGAGTGACTAATGAGCCTTCCTGCTTCAAATGCTTTTTGGTGAAATGGTGCCAAGCTGCTGTCCGGTCTTTTGGCTCTGCAGCAGACGCTGCAATGCAGAAACCAATTCCTCATGACAAATGAGACTTAATCCTGCAAGTGTTCCGGGTAATCCCTGTGAGGAACGAGAGCCCCAGCATCCGTCCTCATTAGGATAACCGTTGTTGGGTCAAGTGTGCCTGGCACGGTCATGTGATGAGCAGAAGGAATGCGTCTGCGGCTCAGTCTGTGTGGGAAACAGGGTTCCTACCTGTGTGTTAAGAGTTTATCTTCAATCTTTAGGGCGAACCTGGAAAGCCTGGACCCCGAGGAGCAGCTGTGAGTAGTTCTTCCTCCCTCAACCTGTCACATCTAAAATATTTAGTTTGTGTACAGTATTAAAGGCATTTCATCATAATGTATGTGTCTCTCTACAGGGAGTTGGGCCAGATGGGCCTCCTGTACGTATTTTATTTATTCCACACAACCGTTAGCACCACAGAATGTTAAATATAGCAGTAAAATACACCTGACTGGTGGTTTTGCACAGGGACCACCAGGACCAGGTGGACTTCTGGGTGAAATGGGAAAATCTGGGCCAGTAGTGAGTAGAGTTTAACTAAGGAGGCTACAAACCGATGTGGCGACAAGAATAAGAGTCTGTAAGAGCTGAGAAGACCGTGAAACCAGTCCCATTTCTTGCTGCAGGGAGCCATGGGCGTTAGAGGACCACAGGGACCACGTGGACCAACAGGACCCAGAGTAAGTTCACTTTTGGGTTTTGTTTTTTTTTGTCAGGATCTATAATCTTTAAGATCCTCAATGAAGTAAAGACATTGAACTTGTTTTTCCTCTGAAATGCAGGGTGCAGCCGGAATGCTGGGCAGTTCTGACCTGGTAAAGATTCTTTTTTTTCTCTGGATGTTATGACTTTTTAAAAATAAATCTCAGGAATCATTTACCTGTCCTTTTTTGCGGTGTAGTGTCCAAACTCCTGCCCACCTGGGACCCCTGGACATCCTGGGCTTCCTGGCATGAAGGTGAAGACTTGAGTTGTCTTGTTTGATGTTAGAATCATGCTGATGTCTATTGGGTAAATTCTTATATGTAATCATTTTTAGGGCCACAAAGGTGTCAAAGGTGATGCCGGTGAACCTGGGAAACAAGGCCACAAGGTAAAAATAAGTTCAGGGTAAATCCCCACTTGTCAAACCGCACATGCAGCATTTCTGCCATCACGGTCGGTTGCAAACATCAACAAAAGAGGATTTATACTCACATGAAACCACATAATTGGAACGTCAAACCATTAAATTGCTCCACATACCACTCCTTAACGTTCAACATCGGAGACCAATTAGGCATGATTCAAACGTGGAAAGCGAGCTCTCCGGGCCTCTGAGACAAGTATTACACATGTACGTCTATTTGGAGAGGAATTGATTGTTCAATCTGTGTGTAATGCCCTGAAAGGATGATTTATTTGAAATGGGTTTCAAACGCAGACACCTCTCTTCCCCTAATGTATCTACATGCTATATAAATGGAAATGAGCCTGGATGGAACTCTTTTTCATGTCATTGCCAGCATAGGATTTAGTGTCCCTGAGGCGCGCACCGCCCTCCGGACATTTTTTCATGACACGTATATTTGACTGGTTTGTCAACATTTTCTACCTAAAAAATGTAAAATAAACAATTTTCTAATAGAGTAATTACCTCTAATTACAATATTTACATTAGCACAAAATGAAATTAATCAATTTTCCTGGTTATTTTAACCAACCACTGTTTTTATATAACAGATAATTAACAGTTAATTAACAGATAAGCAAAGTCTTTGTGTCTTAATGGCCACATAACATAAAACGTAGAAAAAAATTGCACCAATCTCTAGTATAGGCAGAGAAAATGTGCTCACTCTCAGACCCTCAGCAAAATCATTATCTGTTTTAATGATTTTGCCTCCTCAGGTCCTCGAAACTCAGCACATTATTATTTTCAATTTGCGGAGCAAGATAATGACAGTGTGGAGTTAAATCATCTGCTTTAACCCTCCTGCGAGCCATTAAAGGCTATTTTAAAAACAATTTGCAAAGGCCGCTCCGTTTTCTAATTAGCACACTGGAAAAAAGGGGCAGCCTCTGTTTGTCCTCTTAAATGAAGCCAAATTTGCTGTTCTGGTGATGGACTTTGGCTGTTTCGTTCTTCTCTCACTCAGGGCGAGGAGGGAGAGCAGGGTGGCCCGGGGGAGGTCGGCGCTCAAGGACCAACGGTGGGACGCTGCAGCCATCAGACCTTTAATTCCCAGTTCAGCCTCATGTCAGGTTTCTGTTTTCCCCGCTCACGTCTGCTTGATATGTTCACGAATGCAGGGTCCTCAGGGAATCCGTGGTGCTACAGGATTAATGGGCCCCAAAGGGGAGATGGTACACACCTTTTCCATCCCTAAGCATAGAGGAGATTTCATACTTGATAGCTGGTTGCTGATTTGTTGCCTGCATGGACAGATGATACTAGTCTTGTTCTCCTGTAGGGTTCCAGAGGTCTTGATGGAGATCCGGGTCCTCAGGGTGTTGCAGGGGCAATTGTGAGTTTGTCCCAAAGCCTTTATTTAGTTAAATTCTATTATAAATATTGTGATTGCATGACTTAGTACTGTTATTTCAGGGAGACGGAGGCCAGAGAGGCGTGATGGGCGAGCCTGGACCTCCAGGTGAGAAGGTGAGTGGACGCATCATTGGCATTTTCAGACCTGCACTGTAATTTGTACACTTACGTTGAAGCCGTCTGAACAATATTTTAGGGCACTCAAGGGCCAAGAGGAATCACAGGTGTTCCCGGTCCGAAGGGGGAGGCTGTAAGTTTCTCAGCTCTAATATTCTCATCCTCCCTGCATCTGCAAACAGCTTACAGCTTGGATGGTTGTGATTCTCCACCAGGGCTTACCGGGTGTTGATGGGCGTGAGGGTATACCTGGGATGCCCGGAGCAAAGGTTCCAGCTTTTTCACACATACGATTGTAATTTTGCAGGTCACGGTGTTAACTTCCAGGGGCTCTTCTGCCGTTAGCAGCAATATTAGCGTGTGTTTTTCCGCTCTCTTACTCTCCTTGCAGGGAAGTATTGGGAAGGCAGGCGCTCCAGGAGAGATCGGCCCTCAGGGGTTTCCTGTGAGTATGACCTTTGATTCTAAACTGTCTGGGCCGACTGTGAATGAGCCTGACTGAACCCACCAGGAATCGTTTAAAGCGCCATCGATCAGCCTCGCTGCAGAACAACATGTGTGCTTCAGTGCAAACAACATTTTTCAAGCAAACAGAAACCTGAAAGACCTCTGAGCCAAGCTGAGCTGTGCAAATTAATCGTTTTATCTCTATCTAGCCCCTAATTTATAGAAGATTATATTATTTTAATGAAAAAAATGTATAATACATACTTGGCATGATGTTTAGAATACAGACGATAAATACATTTTTTGGAAATTACATTACCAATAACTATATTTCTCCTTTCTTGCTCCTTATTATCTCTTATCTTTTTTAGGGTTTGCCTGGATCCCCTGGACCAAAAGGCTCCAGCGGCTCTAAGGTTGTTTTCTTAATCCAAGATTATATTTGATCTTTTGTTGTCCTCCTTTTGCTTTTACACTAAGAACTGTGATAATTACGAAGCCACTTTCTTCCCAGGGCGATGCTGGACAACCTGGTCTCCCGGGAACAATAGGGTCAGCTGGGAAACCAGTACGTACAGTACGAGCGACGCGTTTAGCCCCCTGTAGGTCTCGTCTCTCCTGATGGGCTTCTTCTCCTGCACCCCACAGGGTGAACGCGGCGAGCAGGGCGAAGTTGGGCCTGTCGGACCTATCGGTGAACCAGTGAGTACAGCTGAAATTTATATCATCGATTTTAGTGTGGTTATGTTGTTTTATTGGCTCTAAATACCTGTTGTTCCTCTTCCCAGGGAGATATAGGACAGCAAGGCCCTCGGGGTCCGGCTGGCAAGCCAGGTGCCAGGGTAGGATGGAATGTTGAGCACCTCACATTAGCAGCAAGTCTGCATTCAACGACAAATAGTTGCCATAGAAACAAAAAGCCAGTAGAAACTGCACAAACAGAGCAACTAAAGAATGGAATTGCATTACTACGAATGAAAAGGCTTAAAAGGCCCCAGTGCTGGGGTCTTCCTGTTGTTTCAGAGGCTGGATCTCACATGAGGTCTATTTCCACAGTAAGGGGAGACCTGTAAGCTGCCGGCTGAATGAGCTCTCTGTTCTCCCGGCATTCCTCAGACAGTTGTTCCCTGATCAAAGCAGGAACGGCACAAAAAAAAAAGAAAAAAAAAATCTGTCTAAGAGAATACACTGAGGAGGGTTCAGTTTGGATCCGCTCAAAGAACCTGACCACAGAGGCTTGTTTTTGGCAGTTAACGAGCATCCCAACAAAAGAGAAAAGGCCTAATTGTATGTGATTTGAGACTTAAACGTCAACTGTACCCGTTCCTTTGTTTTTAGGGACCGAAAGGTGACCCCGGTCTTCCGGGTATCCCGGGTCCTCCAGGCTCACGAGGGGAAAAGGGAGAGAGGGTAAGAAACCTAAAGGACACCAACAATTTTGGTTTCCAGGCTTTAAAGCGGTCCACGTTGATAAATATTCTGCGCCAAACGGCGGAACAGCGCCCTCTAGCGGGAGCGTGTTTCTGTCAACGCAGCCATCAATTTAATCACTCTTTTATTTTTCATTACAGGGAGAAAGTGGAGAACCAGGACCCAAAGGAGATCAGGTATGAAACCCCTGTGATAAATATTAAAACACTCTAAATATTAATGCTACATTTAAATACAAAGAAGGCTTATATAAATAAATCATTGAAAGTCTGTGTTTTTTGCAGGGAGCACAAGGTGATGAAGGGAACCCGGGAGACAAAGGCGATGTTGTAAGTTGTTACACCATCTGTAACACCATTCGTATTACTGTTCAACATCTTCATAACATCCACGTAGCTGACTTTGTTTCCTTCCTTTTTTAACTGGCATGTTGTAGGGCGAAGCAGGAGAATCTGGGCCTAAAGGAGAGGTGAGTTAGGAGGGAATATTTTATTTAGCCTCTTTTTTCAGAGTCTGTTAAATTTCTTAAATCTCCCGCAGCCTCGTAACATTCCTCTGCCCCGGAACTGTGTGTTCTTCTCAGGTCGGTAACCCGGGAGAACCTGGAAACAGGGGCCCGGAGGGCAACCGAGGCCAGTCTGGCATTGAGGGCCCGCCTGGCACAGCTGGACCACGGGGCATGCAAGGTGACAGGGGGGCTCCTGGAGTCAGAGGCACTCAGGGTCCACCGGTAAGTCCAAAAACTCAAAAATCATACAATTTTTAATTTGTCTGCAATCTGCAAAACCTTTAAAAAGTAACCTGCGCTAGATACCAATAAGTTCTTCTGAGCTAACCGCCTTTACCTCCCCCATTTATGTTTCTATTTTCTATTCTCTTACGTTAGCAGCTTTGACTTGTGCAAGTAAACCCCTCAGCATCAGGGATTTCATCACTTCACATCAGCAATATGCTGTAAAACTCCTCCTTTATTGGTGTTTATTATTCAAAGGGTGATTTAGTGCAGATCATGCACTTTGAACCCCGTGGAACAAAAATGTCAACTTTTCACGAGCGAAGAAAAGGAAAAGCTGAATAGATTAATTTTTTTGGTGTCGCTCAAAGAGTTCTGTTTGTCAACCGGCTTTTGTGAGTGTGAGCAACTGTGAAAACGTCTCCATCCAGAGAGACCAAGTAAACACTGAATGTAATGTGTGTGTGTGTGTGTGTGGGGGGGGGGGGTTACCTCATTATCATGTAAATTCCAACACTGTCACAAAATTCTACAGTCATTTTTTTCCTACTGTTCCTTCTAGGGAAAGGAGCCGAGCGATCAGCACATCAAACAGGTTTGCATGCGAGTCATGCAAGGTAAGAGCTGATAGGCCTTCGACCTCATTTATCATTTCCCTTGTGGCTCATTTTATGACTTTAATCTTTCCCAGAATGCCTCATTACACAAGCACATACGGGGTCGCCCCTGCATGGTCTCATTGATCTTGGTGATAGCTGAATACGCTAAAGTTTAAAAAAAATAAATAAATAAATAAAAAAGAGGAAGACCTCCTAGCCCACACATGAAATAAAGCTTCAGCCTTTGTTTATTTGATGGATGAAAGATTCTCTCTCCGGGCTTTAGAAACGTCTCACTGAAGTCACAACCTCTGTTCTCTTCATTCTCTCGCTCTTACGTCTCCACAACTCATCTCCTACGCTCATGACTTTTTTATACCCGATGAAAAATGTATTTCACCTCCAGCAGACCTGCACGCCTCCGCTCGGAGCAAAGAGTCTGCCTGGGAAGGAAATCTTACAAAAAGTGCAGTCAAGCAGTGGCTGCATGAATTTTTCTCGCCAGACAGAAAGCTATGACTTTAAATGCAAAAAAAAACCATGCGACGAGGAGTCGAGGGAGAAGAGGATTAGGTCCTTTACACCATGAACATAGATTTCCTGCTGCTGATTGCTTGAAATAAAGAGTATTTTCTTCCTTCTGCCAAATGGATGGACTTTGAAGGGGAAAGTGTGGGGGGGCTGGAGGGACCAGGTTTTTACCTCGTCGAATCAGGACCTTCTGGTGTGTTTTCTTTCCAAGCGCCTGATTGCAAACGGTCCCTCGATAGCCCCCCAGGGCAACTGTTCCCGTGTCAGTTCGTGCATGCTGTGAGGCATCCTTCTGCTTTTCCCCCAACAGAACAGCTGGCCCAGCTGGCTGCAAGCTTGCGGAGGCCAGAGACCGGTGTGACGGGTCTACCTGGAAAACCAGGACTTCCAGGACCTCCTGGGATCCCGGGCGACAGCGGCTTCCCCGGACACGCTGGAGCAAGAGGACTTCCGGGTCTAAAAGGACCACCAGGACCGCTAGGAAAGAAAGGGCAAAAAGGTAATGGATGTCACAGCGGCGTGTTTGTTTGGTTGCTCATTTCACACTGAGATCCTAATTAGTTCGTCTGCATTATAGGTGAAATTGGAGACAGAGGGTCCAGAGGGCCCACGGCAAGGGGACCCAAAGGCCAGCCGGGGCCTCCTGGACTTCCTGGTGAGTTAAAATCATTTTGATTAATGATGTTAACTAAATCATCTCCATAGAGCAGCTAGCAGCCTAATATGAGTTTGTGAACACAGGTGAACCAGGCAAACCTGGCTACGGTCAGGACGGCCGAGACGGGCAGAGGGGGCGTCCAGGCGTCCCCGGACTGCCCGGCGTACCTGGTCCTCCAGGTGCGCACGGTCTCAACGGTTACTGTGACCCATCGGCCTGCAACCTCCAGGCAGGGGCCGCTCAGCAGTCTCTGGATGTGAAAGGACCCGCAGGGAACTGAAAGTCCGAAAGACCGAGAGACTGGACTGGACCGGATCAGCTCCTCTGAGCTCAGCACATTCTTCACAGCTCGCAGCGTCCACAGGGTTCGGGTCATCCAGTAACCCTCTGTGCCAGTCACATCTCCAGCAGAAGGGAGCCGGCCTCATCGAGTCAAGAAGAAAGAGAGAAAGGAAGAAACAAACAAAAGAGGCTTTTTACGAGTGCTGCAATAATCTAATCTGGTGTTTTTTAGAGCAGTTTTCAAAAATCCTGCTCCCATTTGGGGGGAGAGGAGGTGGTATGAAATAACCAGAAATCTTTTTCATCCCGCTCTTCTTCTACCTCTGCCTGAAATTTCCTTTTCTAATTTTCCCCCCATTTATGATGCTTTTAGAATTTAAAAAAAAAAGTCCTCTTTTCATTTTCCTACATTTCACACAATTTAGGTTTAGAAAGTATTTTTCTTGATGCGCTACAGAAATAAATCCACTCATCCTGTTCCATTCTTTAAGGCCCATCTCCCTGGATCCCTGCTTTTAGCCCCCCTCAGTCTTAAAGTGGATAAGAACTCCACCAAGTCACACAGACCTCAGTATAGGTTGTAAATCTGTAAAAAAAAATGTTTGTAATGTAGTGAGTCACATTTCCTACAAAACAAAAGGATGTGGGATGTTTGTCTCATTGTGCAGCCACTGAAATACAGTATGTTCATGACAAATAAAATATGTATATTTTATTCCTAATCGAATCCATTTTTTTTTTATACCATATGACAACAAATAAGCTGTTCTGCACCTTAAAATCACAGATGTCACATTTTTGAGTTGAGGAAAGAAAAAGAAAAAAAATGCAACAACACCAGGCAAGGCATTTATTGCACACAAGTAAGGCAAATGTCCTCAATCAAAGTAAATAAAAGATGCAACAGAGAAAAATAAGATATAAAGTCTTTACCTCTAATAATTACAAGCAGGTCTGATGATCCTCTTCGTTATCAGAGGCAACCGTAACATTCATTGCTGCAATTTCTGTATTTTTACATTGCTTAGACTGCATGAAAAGGTTCCTTTAATTTTTTTTTTTTGTAAAGGCAACAATAATGGGATTTCTGTCTGTGTATTTTGCAAAACAGCTTGAAGCGACATGTCCACATGTGGTAAACCCAGACTGAGGTAGATATTTACCAAAAGAAAGACTTCAGAACCCACAAAGTAAAGTCACTCGACAGGAACTGAGCTTACAAAAGAGCAGAGAGGAGCAAGAACAAGAGCAGCAGGCAAACATTTTTAATCCGAGGGAACATGCTGAGAGGCTGATCCAAATTCCCCCTCATTACAAGATTATTTGCAAGATTAGATTACATGTGGCAACAGGATCATCTCGCATTATTGTAAAAGAAAATAATTAAATAAACTTGAAAAAAAGAAATTGTGAAGGCGTCCTGAATTTTTTTGCTTTTGAAAAAACAAGTACTAATTGGATGGATGCTTCAACATTTCCCTTCTGGAATAAATTTAGATGTGAATTTGCTGCGATGTGAAATGACTGGCAGCGAAAACTGTGGGTGTGCGGTGACATTGGCAGCCGTTTTCTGTCCTCCCAGTTATCACGCTGTTTAGCTAAATTAAAGTCACAAACCAGTGCACATTAATATCAATTCAATAGAAATTCAATCAAAGCAAGAGTTGACTCTCATCAGTGCAGCAAAAACTTTGGATCACGTTATCTAAATCTGGTCAAGGTTGAAACGCGTGACTCCAAGGGGAAGCCATTAAACCAAATGTGGAAATTAGTCTGATTAAACGACAAAGGCCAGCAGGGAGGATCTGATGCCTTCCATCCCTCAAAGAAAACTTGTTGTTCTACTTAGAAGAGTGAAAGACGAGTCCAGCAGGGGGCGCGTTGAACTCACAAATGAAGCCCCTGGTGCAGGACTGGCTCAACCCTAACTTGGAGGCCCCCACCCTGGTAACATTTGGCTGAGATAAAAACTAAGCCCGCATGCTGCGAATGAATAGATTTGAAAAAAGGAAAAAAAAAAAAAAAAGAGTTTCAAAGTCAGCTGTGAGTTCGAATTCACGTGCTTGAGAGACCAAAGGAGAATGGAGGAAATGCAGACAGCAGCAATGTCAGATCAATTCAAACACAGCCACATCATGACTTTTTCAACATTAATCACAGCAGGACAAGTTTCAAAGTCGTAAATTAAAGCCTCAAGTCAAACCCTTGTTAAACCCTGCTTGAAATGAAAGCTCGAGATATAGTCGAAGAACGCCTTTTTCTGAAAAGAGGGAAAACATATCAATGCGTTTTGTTAAACACTAGTTAAAGGATGAATAAAGCCTCCATTTTCTCAAAGCCTTGACATTTAAATCCAGTCTGAACAATGGAAACGCCACAGACTCTGTTCATGCTTTATACAAACACAAAGGATCTTTCTCATCTCTTCAAACTGAGAACAAAAAAGGAAGAATTTTACAGCCACAAATAAGTTCTAATTTAAGTCTTAAGACACCACACAAATCAAAACGGCACGTGGTGATCTGGTCAGAGAGTGAAATTACCAGGACTGAACCAAGTTCAAGTACATTCATGATGAGTGTGTGTCTCACACACAAACGCGTCTGAAGTGTAAGCGTCGCAGTCCGATTTCTCTCGCATGGCTGAAAATCAAATATACAGATAAAACCAGAGGAATCATCATACACAACATGTAAACATTCACTATCCTGATGTCACACACACCATAGAGTAGCCAAAAGTAGTGAGAACCCTTATGTGTTATTACAAACACAAAGCTAATGTAATAGTGCTAGGTCCCGTCACGAGTCTTGAAACACACACACACACACACACACACACACACACACAAAACCCCACAATCACACCATTGAAAAAATGACATCACACTCACCGAGGGTTTAAATTACATTCATGCAGCCTTTTATGTGTATAACGCTGTGAGTGTCGCAGGTGCACGTGTGACCCCGGCGGGTCGGGTAAATGGGCGTCTTCATCCGTTGAACGATTATCATGCACAACACTGTGAAGAAACCCCAAGGTGAGCAATTAAAGTGGCAAAACAGGCCTTTCTGGGACGTCTTCTAGAGCACTCTTTGGGAACCCTTTTCAGCATCGGACACGTCGCACTTTGGTTGCATAATTTGGTTTCCACGCGTAAAGCCCGTACATTCGTTTGACTAATCTCGCGCACGCAGACACAGGTGCACGGAAATAACAGACGTCGCGATGCCCCGTCTGAGCGAAACAAAACAATCGAGACCGCTTTAATCAGACCGGACTGAACTTAGAAAAACAAAATCATTTCTGTTTGGAGTTGACGCGGAATGTGTTACATCACAGCAGGAGATGTAAATAGCTTAAAACAACATCGCATAAATAGATTCACCCACCACTAATCACATCAGACAGAACCCAAGCTAACAGGGCAACGCTGGGCTGAGTATGGAGGCGGCCGGGAATCCGTGCAGCCCAGTCATCTGTTGCCACGGTGACCTTGGAGCTAGCCGTCGGTCCTCCATGCTGTCCTCAAAGGGAGGGAAGGAGGCAGTCGGCTGGGTTGCATGTCCCAGGAGGTCCACGGGGGCCCGGAGGGCCTGGAGGGCCCTTCAAACTGATGCCAGGAGGGCCTTAAAAAAAAAAAAAAAAAAAAAAAGTTCACCAGATTTAATCACAGGGCGGCTGGTGATGCGGCATCGTTTGCTCTAGTTTGGTGGGCGCGTTTGTGGACTTTTTCACCAGAACATGACCCTGAGGTTTTAGATCACCTGTGACGGATAAACGGGTGCGAGTTTGACAACGGCTCCCCATCAGAGCAGCGCGCAAAATTAACACTAAACCTAATCTACGGTCCTAAATTAGCTTTGACATTCTAAGTTGTCCCTAATAAGACTTGGCATCGTCTGCCAAATATAAAGAGCCTCTGACACTAGCCAGGATGGCTAGCTCATTTACAATGAATAAAGCTTTTAATTTCCCTGTAATGAGAATGAAGGAGAGGGAGAGTGCACGCTGCCGTGAGGTCATCAGACAGCAGACGTCTGAAGTTACTAAGCAACAGACTAGAACGGCGCTTCTCCTCTGTTTTCTGTCTATATGGACTGTCCAAACAGCACCAGCGATAAGCGCTTGTCGTCTCTTCCTCCTGTCCTCAATTTTTTCTAGTGCAGCTACAGTCACAGACCGGTAGGAGCTCAGAGGAGCCGCCGCTATTCATACAGACGTAATCGTGGTTACTGCCCCATCCTTTATCCTCCCTTTCAAAACACAACTTGCCCTTTCACAGCTGCCACATCCGTCTACTATTGAACTGCTCGCACACCAATCTCTCACAGTGCTGCGACGCCATTAGCAGTCAGCAGCCGTCGGGGATGAGGGCAAAGACCCTAACCCTAACCTACATATATTTACATGTACCTTTAGATGATTGGGAGCAGTTCTGATGGAGTGAGATGTTCCTGTAGTTGTTTTTGCTGTTGTTGTTGTTGTTGCATGAATCAGTGAATAATAACCCAGTTGCTCTACATCAGCGGAGAGCATTTCAAGGGTGTGCCCTGTCTGTTATAATGATTATTACCATTCTTCACGTCAGGCGTCAGCAGAAGATGAATATAAAGTATCAAAGCGAAACATTCACCAAAGTCAACGCAGCTGTAGGTGCTTCTGTGCAACTGCAGCGATGACGCCTGACACATACTGTGATTCGTCCGCTCCAGAGAAACTCCGGCCAAGCTCCCACTTTTCCCGCCGTCACATACATTATACACTCCCACGGCTCTGACGGACTGGGTGACTTCATGCTCAGGCAAAGAAACAATCAGATTTTGTTCTATTTTTTTTGTAACTAGGCTGCACCACAGCGACATTTACCTCACTATATATTTGCCAAAAGGAACTGAGTTTTTTTTGGAAAATACAGCGTTATCTGCAAACAGTGTTTATCTCCCAGCCTGCTGCAAAAGAAAATAAATGAAATAGAATGTAGCGGTTAGTGAACGATAGTTGTCTGATAACACAGAGCAATATGATACACTTTCCTCCATTTAGCAGAGGATTTTTTTTCTAAACCTTTGAAATTGACAAATTGGAATGGCACAAACATTGTTAACTTTTGTATTTTATAGCTGTGGCATTGGAAAATATCTAACAAACCATGAAGCAAACCTTTGCATTACAACACACATCAACTCAACAAAATTCATTTTGTGACATGAACACATAGAAAAAAACAGATGATTTACTTATACTTGCCTATTAATTGTTTTATTTGGCTAAAAGAATACTGTCACCCACCAAAATTTTCACTTTATTATATACTTATATATTATAATGTTTAGGCGGCCCAATTTTTTTGCACTATATTTGAAGATTAAGGATGTTTAAATGCTGAAGAGCCAAGTTGGAGCAGAAACATCCTGGGGCAGTTCACATTTTTCATTTGGAAAGACCCCCTAGAGAGCACATCATTGCATTTTGGTCCATCATAGTGGCGTTCGCAGCAGCACTTTGCCTGCAGTTTTTTACAAGTCGCAGCAGCGGCTCTGCTGTAAACAGTGACAGATGAGTCACGCTCTCACAGGTACTGCCAGGTGTACTGGAGTACCTGGAGAGGGATGTGGACCACTGGTTTAACTGGAATAGATGACTATAAAGTAGAAGCAGAATGAATTCTCATTGCGATGGTAACAGAGAGCACAAAAGGACAATAAAATGCTCCATTTTATTCTCCCCATAATGATCGTCAAGGTAGAAACACTGGAGTTGAGCTACTTTTCCGGGCTCGTTCTGGACTTACCTGCTGGCCCCATGGGTCCTGGATCTCCCGGTAAGCCCACACCCGGTTGGCCTCGTTCTCCTTTCTGACCCCTGTAACCTGAGGACAGACACGACACTCCGGATGAGCATCCAGCGACGCTGGAGCAAAAACGTGCAGGTGTCAGGAACAGTTAGTCAGATTAATGCTTATCACTGGTGCAGCAACACAAACTGAACCGAGCTCCAACTGTGCAATTAGCGTTCGAATGTGTCGCCAAGGGCTCGTAGAGGACTCGATCAACGGCTCGATGTCTTTGCAATTCCAAAAGAAAGATAACAGTCTTTTTTTTTTTAAACAGAGGTCGGATATGTGGGTCACTGAAGTGATGCATGTTGTGGGGAAACAAGAGAAACAGATGCAGTGGATGCAAAAAAAACCCCACCAACAAAACAAACAACGCTCCCTCATGTTAACAAGGCTCAGATGTGTTATTTATGGGGAGAAGATAAGCATCCCTAAAACATAAACAAGCAAAAAAAATAGTGAAATATTGTAGACATAGTGTTCTGGTATCCATGGTGGTAATTGGCTGCTGCGTCTTTATCTCTGAAGGCGGGGGGGGGGGGACACAGGGGCATGCCTCAGACTACCACAAAAGGCTGATTAGTTAAACGGAATCAAAGAATGTGCAGTAATATCCCCATCACAGAAGTTTGTTGCTTACAACAACATGCGCACAAAGGCTCTCTGAGTCCATGCGGAGCCACTGACTCTTAAATTTAAAAAACAGCAGCCTACCAAAAAAAAAGAATCTGCAATGCTGTGACACTATTTCTCCACCAGGCACCTAAGGTAACGGAGTGGAGGACCAGCAGTTGTGTGGAGCACGTCGGAAACAACAGGAAAATGCTCCAGCTCGTCAGAGAATCTCAGTTAAAAAACAAAAAGAAGAAAAAAGAAAAAAAAAAAAAAACTCTTCTGAATGAAGGTGCTCCAAAAGTGAAGGTTAGGGCTTATCCACACTTGTTACAATAATAACATTTTTTCAAAGAACCCAGGGTCTCCATTCATTCTAACGCTGAATAGCACTTAAAGCAAGAAGTCTGGCTGGCACCCTGGTTCAGCGCGCTCTGATAAAAGGCAAAATGACAGCGTGTCAGAACATTATCTGTGGTTTTGGGTTTTTTTTTTTAGTCTCTAATGGTTGAAATGTGTTCTTTGTGCATCGCCAAAGAAGACTTCTTCATGTTTGATCAATAGCAGCACAGACGCTCACCTCTGTAAACCGCATTAACAGCACCATCTATTCATCCGTGCCTGAGCAAAGCACCCGTCACTGAACAGCTGTTCCATCAAAGAGTAAAATCTAGGAGAAATTTACTGAGATTTCCACGTTGGAGAGCACCAGACAGAGTGGCTCTAGAACACACCCCCATTTAATCGAACACAAAACATACAGGATCCACTTAAATATAAAATGAAAACAGAAGAAAAGCAGTGATTATAAAATCCAAATTTGAACATCAAGCCCCACATCACATGGTACTTTCATTACAGTTTTCATAACAACAACATGAGCACTTTCACTTCAGGGAAAAACAAAAAGAAAGAAGAGATTATGCACGCCGTGGTGCATCTTTGTGTGCCTTCTCTTACACTCATGAAAAAAAATACAACTACAAGGGGAAAAAAGAGGTGGTTATTTTTCTCCATAAACAATTCATTTAGGCATATTGGAGAACATGTCAAATTGGATATTCCTGGGGAGAATAGAGTCCAACGGAGGATGACGAGAAATAATGAGGAAATATTACCCCAAACTCCCTCTCCAGCTGACTGGATGCAAGAATCGACACACGAAAAAAGAACATGAAGAATTTTTGATTCTTCAAGGGAAATATTACATTACTCCTCTAACAGGACTTTTTTTTTCCTCCTTTAGGAATCACCATCAAAGACATGCCACGCTGGGTCTAAGATTTGTGTATCTTGCAAATTGCACGAGCACAGTGTTTTATACCCTATTTTTTCATTGTGAAGTGATTTAGTCGTTATCAAATCTTGAATCGTATGAGGTAGACAAAAAAAACGGCAGTTAAAAAGTCTGACCGGCCGACCGCGACCGCTGCGTGCAGCCAGGAGGTTGCATCGGTTCGATAAAGAATGTCCACCTTGTTTCCTGACTCTGCTTTGTTGGAACTTTAAAAGCTTTCTTTCCTGGAGTGAGGTATCAACAGGGCCTCTAACCTGTCCACCTTGATAAGATTTTCTCTTATTCACAGCCAATTCTTCCGTTTGTCTTCATATTTTGCAGGGAGCTGCTGTGCACCACACTCCTGGCCTTTCCTCTGCTTCCTGCCCCTCAGTCTGCATTGATATATGGCTCTGAGCGAGAGAAAAATACCCGTGAATGCCTACAAAACACAAGCTATTGCTGTGCCCCGCCCTGTCGCAGATGACAAGCCCTTCTTCAATTCTTCACCAATCTCCAGATGAGGCACCTATCTCGCTTCCGGAAGGATGTAGTTATGTCACTAAGTCATGTCATCGTGTCATCACTAAGTTTTGTCACTTAGTCCTGACTGAGTTAAAATTGCAGTCGTCTTCCTGGTACGTTCAAAGTCCAGTAATGCCTGTGCCCGTACCTTGTGGTCCAGGGGATCCAGGCACTCCTGGTGGGCCTGGGAAGCCATCCTTGCCAGGAGGTCCAGGAGGCCCTTGACCGTTAGATGCTAAGATGCCCGCGGGCGTCTTTTGAAGTGTGACAGAGCTCGACATTCTTTCTGCAGATTAAGGGAAGAAGCACGGGGGGAAAAAAATGAGAACAGATTACAGGAATACACATTAAACCAATGGAACGAGGTTTATACCTTCAAAGATCCTCAAAACTTCCGTCCTGATGAGTATTCTGAGTTCCTCCATGAAGCCAGGATCATCCTGTTTGTGGCAACAAGGAGCAAATGATCAGTTCCTGCAAAATCCCATTTTGAGCTATCACAGCTCTTCAAAAACCAAGTACAAAATGAATAAAAATGTTGCCTTATTATATTACATATAACTCTCTAGGCTTGT
Source organism: Tetraodon nigroviridis (assembly GCA_000180735.1). NCBI lineage: Eukaryota > Metazoa > Chordata > Actinopteri > Tetraodontiformes > Tetraodontidae > Tetraodon > Tetraodon nigroviridis. The sequence continues at coordinate 1,188,463 of CAAE01015006.1, read as the reverse complement.
CATGATGTGTTCTGTAATTAAGAAAAGCACTGTTCCAAGTTGGCGCCCTTCCAAATACACATTGTTAGAAATTTCCAAGGCTGCACCAGTAACAGTGGCAGCAAGAGGAGCTTTGGAATAATTACATACTAATGAGCTTTGCATCTCTGGCCTGAATGTTGGGCCACTGGCGTGACTGCGCTCAGTGTGTGTAAAACGTCTATGACACACGGCCCTCCAGAGCTCCAGGCACGCCTACGAATCTCTGTCTGCTCCTCTGTCTCTCTCCCTTTCTGCCCTTCTGCGGCACCTTGGTGGGAATTGGAAGCACTAAGCTGAAAGAGAACAGCCAGCTCCTTGCACAGGCTCATTTGATGCTGAAGATATCTGTAGCGGCGGCGCTCTTCATGCAGTGAAAGAGAACTGAGCTTGTTACACAAACCCGAGGAAGCAGCGGTAAACATGGATGTCGTTCACTTTAAAACACCTGGGAATTTGCAGCTTACCAACAAATTTGCATCCTCCAACTGGCCGGGCTCGCCTTTTTGCCCGATTGGTCCAACCGGGCCAGGATCTCCCACACGGCCCCTCTCCCCCTGAACGCCCCTGCCACCTGGAATCCCTGGATCCCCCTGCAATAAAAAAGAACCAGGTGTACTGACTGAATTTTCTGAATTCCTACGCTTTAAAAGCCTCACTATGCTCTCACATGTCTAAAAGTAATTAATATTTTTCCCTGTGTTACAGAACTGAGACCTGAGACCAAAGTAGAATTACACATTTATGTGCTTGTGGAGATCAAATCGATGCAGGTTTTTATTACCATTCATCAGCACCTTTGATTGAAGGTATTACTTACGCGCTCTCCTTTAGGTCCTCTGTCCCCAGCTCTTCCTGTAACTCCCTTTTAAAACACAAATGCATTTATGTAAATGTTTTGCTTAATACACATAAATCTTGATCTTTGGCCTATGAACGATCATTAAGTCATTATGGACCATTCTTATATGTCAACAGACTTGACAAAAATATTCTAAAGGTTTTTTTTTTTTCAATGTTGCATTAAAAAAAAGGTTTGTGTAGGTGACTCAGCTCACTACCGCTAGTCCTTGTTTAGAATATCACCTTCTGCAAAGTCACGGCTCCTTTGCTTTGCGTCTTTTTATGTGAGATGCTTTCTTAGCAGGTGTCTTTATACTGTACGGGAGAGCCGAGAGAGAATAAAAGAACAACACCTGTCTGCAGCTTCATGTCACACTGTCTTGTGTCTTCCAATCCCTCTCTGTCACTCCTCATCGCTTCCCTTTGCTGTGTTCACAGCGATACCTCTGGGAGCATCTTTGTATCAATTTCCTGCTGGATTACAGGAGCCACGTACAAGACAATCTGGCATGATGCGGTTTTTAAAACAGGCGTCTCTCTCTCTCTCTCTCTCTGGGTGACGCCGTCCTCCCCTGCCCGCTTTAATCTTCGCTGCTCTGTATTCCCCAGTGCCTGATGGGAGGCTTAAATCTATCGTCTTGCCCGCCGAAATGTGCTGCCCTGAGCATTACATTAAACCTTGCAGCGGTGTGCAGAGTGATGCTGGAGGAGCAGAGCTACCTGCTAGATGGCACTGTTGCCTCACCAAAAAAAAGCCTGTTCATTCAAATAGAAAGAAAAAAACGCTAAAGGCTTCAGATAATGATAAAAAATTGGTGGAAAACATAAACTAATAACAAATTGGTAATACAGTTCTGGGGCATAAAAACTTTCTGCTCTGGTGTCAGCAGACCTTTCTGCATGTTATGAATCGGGTCATTGTGGTTGTCTCGTCAACAGCCTGTAAGAGTAGGATCATGTCATTGACTGCTCTGGGTGAAATGTGAGCAGCAGGATTTTTTCCTTAAAACGGACATTTTAGGAGTCCATTTTCCATGTTCACAGCGGTTCACAGTTAACAAGATCCTTTAGACAAGACAAAAAGTCAACAAAGCCCCAAATCTGCAGGATTTCATTAAGTTTTTATCATCAAAATCTGAAATATGCAAATAGCTTTAATGCGCCTGGGATGCTGCAGCTCCAGGCTGGAGGATAAAAATCTGCTGTGCCATCTTTTTGTGCCTCGGCTGACGTAAAGCAATTTCTATAAGGGGATTTGCGACGACTTCGCCCAACTCACCTTGATTCCGGGAGTTCCGTCTCTTCCAGGTCTGCCCTGCTCCAGGAGTGCAACACAAACAAAGACATTTTGTATCAGCTCCCGCCCCCGATTGGATCAGCGCTGTTGCGCTCTTAGTAATCTCCACAGTTAATGAGATATCTCAACCGAGGGATAATGATCCTGATTGCTCTGCCAACGCTGTTCCTTTGTGCACTTACAGCAAAAATTACAGAAGCCATCTTTGATGGTAATTATGTGGTGGGATGTAATCATCTACAAGACACGGAAATGCTAATATATGTACATATCCTGGCCATATTGTCCTTGAATGGATGATAACGCTGCTACGGTACAAGTTTGTTGTCTTATTCTGTGTTCTGTTTCCAAATAACAAAACGGTGATTAGGCGAACATCTACCAGACGACATAAGGCATCCTTACAGCGACACCTTGGGGTCCCTCAGGCCCAGGGAAACCTGTCTCTCCAAGCGGCCCTCGCTCACCCTGTCAGAAGAAAGGAGACAGTCGAGGTGTCAGTCAGCGGCCACAAAGGAATGATGCGTGGAATGACAGCTGAAAGAGAGTCAGAGGCAGTGGCTCACCGGCTCTCCTGGGATCCCTGGCTCTCCACGAGCGCCGGGCTTCCCCTGTCGATCATAAACAAGGAACAAAGCCGACAGCGTTGTGACAGGTCCTCAGTGGTGTCATTCCATGGTAAAGCACCCACACCGCTTCTCATTCAGATTATAGCAACAGGCTAACTGTAGCCGCAAAGAAAATCAACTGAAAACACCACCGCTGCATATCCCAGTTGTTAATTTAAACGGTGTTGTATATATGAACTGACATCAATCTGCCTCCTGCAGTATATCGAAACAACATAGATTAATGATCTAATGCAAAGCAAATCATTAAAAATAGATATCTCGCTTACCGGCGGACCTTGTAATCCAGGAGGACCGATCAAACCAGTATCACCCTGAAGGAAGCAGAAATCACATGTGAGATCTCATACACAAGGAATTAAGAATGAATATAAATCATTTTGGAGCTGTTGTGTGCTGGCTGTCTGGGCAAATGCAGCACTGAAATAAACAGCGAAGGTTATGCCGCCATTTTAATAACTTGTTTCCATCTTACTTCAACAGCCACCACTTTGCATATGTCAGACCTCCGAGTTCCCTCTGAAGCATAAATTACTGGCTGTCATAGGTGTTGAATGTTGCACAAACATGCAAAGAAATTTGCCCATTACACAGACACGTTTTCATGTCTGCATGCATAATCGAATAACAGCTCTTCATTGTGCACATGGCTAACTCAATTAAGTAATTGTATCCATATCAGATATTTCTTACTTTTGTATATCATGTCTGTCCGGGTCAATACAATCTGATCCAAAAACCACTTAGAATAATGTATAAAAGAGCAGTAGCAATAATTACAGCACTTTCAGTTCATCTTCCTGAGAGCGTTCTATAAGCATTTTTTTTGAATACACGTCTGGCAGCTCTCTCTCTGGATGTTTTCATTTCAGTTTGGAACATTGGAGGAAATATTTTTTGGAAATGAGGATTACTGACCTTAGCACCGGGTAGGCCTTCAAGTCCAGGTAATCCCATGGATCCAGGTTCTCCCTGCAATAGTCAACAACAAATAATGGCTATTCTATCACAAACCCAAGCACAAACATCACAAATAAATACCAAAAGGATCAAAACCGGATAATTAAAAGTTCAAACAACCCTGATTCAACACATTTCATTGCCAGCTCTTGGTTTTCTTAGAGAGAAAACACAGCTTTTTGTCTGGTATAATCCTCAAAGCAATGCCTCAATCTGTGCATGCAAACTTTGCTCTATATCACGCGTTGGCACCTAATAGACTACAAATGGGACAGAGAAAGAAGAGCTTAAACTGACAATAGTGATGTCTTGAGCTTCGCAGCACTAAAAATATGCAGCCATTTGCAATGCTCGAACTACTGATGGCCTCTATCTACCTCATCTTGCTGAAGCTGCCACAGAAAAACGCCATTACACAGAATAAAGGGGCAGCGGGCGCTGACAGAGACGGATTGTGCACGTAATCGTCACACATGTAGATTGTCATGAATAAGCGAGCGCCGCTAAAGGGAGAACGGGGCAGACAGAGGATCAGCTGTGAGACGGATTGGGGCAATTCTGCCACAGCACTGGAGCCACTCACACAATTTATTAAAATGTCAAATTAACATCCTGGTGAAAAATCACTGTGCAACAAAACAATAAAAAATGCAATTGGCCCCGCGAGAATAAGGAATTCAAGCTGATAGCAGAAGCGTGGAAGTGTTTCCATGCGTGCGCGGGTTGTTTTCAGGCACTGGTGTAGGAGGGGTGGGTGAGGAGGTGGGGGTGGGTGCTGCTTTTGGAGTGAGGAGAGGAGAGCGTGTTCCCACTGCCAGTGGGAACGCGCCAGTATGGCGACAGGAGACAATAAGGTACAGTGGTTTGCAGGAAAGGCAATGTTTCTTTGCTGTGTGGCGGCGCTCTAGTGAGAGTAGTTAAGTCCTTCTGCTTTGGGGGGTGTATTGACTTATGATGTGGAGAACCAGCAAGAGACACTGACAGAAGTCAACTGGCTTTGCTATTATTCAGGCAACACGGAGGGGGAAATGCAAAATATTTCATTATAATGCGTTCCAGAAAGTAAACCTTCAACTCACCTGGGGTCCATTATCTCCTTTGAGACCGGTGGAAGACAGAGATGGGAAAGGAGTCAATTTATATCATGAAGAATAAGAGCAGCTATGATACATATCTGTGCATAAGAGCACGAAGAGGGGCCGGGGCAGCCATGAAGACAATAAAATGCTTTCTCCTTATCAATCTTTCCCCTTTTTCCAAGGGATCCTATCATCTTTCACGTATATGTGTGTGGGGCCCCTTTTCCCCCCCCCCCCCCTTTTTTTTTTTTTTTTTCCTTTTTTTTCCTCCTTTTTTTTTTTTTTTTTTTTTTTTATTTTTTTTTTTTTTTACTCTTATTTCTTTTTT
>CAAE01015006.1:1161681-1183294 GCA_000180735.1 Tetraodon nigroviridis | reverse complement strand
GGGGGGGGTGGGGGGGGTGTGTTTTTTATGTGTTTGTGTCAGTGTATATTGTTTTATATATTTTTTTTATTTTTTTGTGTGAGTGTGTGTGTGTGAGAGAGTGAGAGAGAGAGAGAGAGAGAGATAGATATATATATTATGTTATATAAACTAAAAATATATATATGTGTATATATTTGTATTTAAAAAAATAAAAAAGATAGATTTTTTTAAAAAAAAAAATATTTATTTTTTATATATATATATATATATATATATATATATATATATATATATATATCATCATCAACCTATATATATAATAGCAATATAGCCTCCCTTTACTGAAGAAGACGCTCTCTTATTGATTACTCCGCGACAGCGAGTGGGCACTGATTGATGTACTGTGTGGAGAAGCTTCCACAAGATTTGGCTGTGGCTCCCCTGATTCTTGCACTAGCGGTCCTGAGAGAGAGTCTCCGCAGACTAGACCAGATTACAAACTGTCTGATAAGCGGGAGCAGTGGGAACTGATAAGCTAACCGGGGCGCCTTGGCTCGGCAATACGCGGTTTGTTTCGCATGTCAATGATGCAGCATGCCTCGAGGTGTGCGAGGGACACCTGTTCGAGACTCTCACTGGCTCGCGGCCTTCACCAACCATCTGGATTCCATACATGTGACTGCCTTTAACGGGCCTCAGATGTGGAGTTAAAACTGGAGGGCTGTTTATCTTATTTATCATTTATACACTATTGGTGCGTCCGCTGCTGGCGTTTCAACTTTGGACACTGTAAAGGTCTCGCTTCAGGCACAACAAAGATTATCCTTACCGGTGCACCAGGAGCTCCTGGGGGTCCCAAAATAACTCCACTGCTCTGAAAAAAAAAACATTTTTTAGTATGTCTAGATATTTGACAATATGAATCAAATGCAGGTGATTTTTCTTATTTATTCTTTATTTTTTACTGCTGTTGAGATTGAAGGTGCTGTATTGTGCAGTGAACGGATGATAACGGCCGACATTCACTCTTTACCTGCAGCTTGTACAGACTGCTCATCCCATTACCCTCCACATAGGGTACACCCTGGAACACATTCAGGGGGAAATCAGTGTTCTGTGACTTTTCAGCACAAACACTCCATACAGAAAGGAGTCCAGTGCATCAGAAGCATTTGTGCACTATTAGTCCTTAAAAGGTGCATCAGAGCGATCAATAACTTATTTGCTAAAGGACAAATGAACGCAACAAAGTTGTAAAGAAGACAACATTGTAAAGAACTGACACCAAAACAGTAATTTCAAAAAAAAGGATAAAAACAGGCAAACAAGACAAAAAGATTTAGGCAACTGAGACTTCTCTGACGATATCAGCACATTCAAAATTCAAATAAATGAGTATTTGAATTAAAATTGGTCCTGCGACAGTCAAGGTTCTCATTTGGAACCAAAAGAGTCTCCCTTTCAAACACCTAATGCAACCCCTCGCCTGTGACTGCAGGTAAAGATAGCTGGGTGAAGGAGGGCCGCGCCAGGTTCAAGGGCACCTCTGCTGAATTATAGATTTGGGTTTGGAAGAGCTTGCTCTCCAACCTCTGTAAAGGCAGAGAACAAGACTCCATGCCAGCGAGTGGGTTGCCACATTTTTCATTGTGTTCGTACTTGAGTGTCACTTTTTTGTTAGGCTGAGTATTTTTTTTACAGGCTGAAAAAAAAGCGCTAGTGGAACCTCCTTCCTGAATTTCAGCTCAGTTTAAAAATTGGCAGAAGAGCCAGGAATGTGCAGCGATGTTATTTCTGTCACCACGGGTGCTCATATTTGTTAGAAATGTTGTGGTTAAACAAAGAGGAAAGAGACAATGATGAAGAAGAAAAAAAGAACTTCAATTTACAATTTACCAAAGTATTGGATAATAAACGTCTTTATTTGATTGAGAGAATCAAATAAATAGAATAAGCAAGACAAATAAAACTCACAGGAGGTCCAGGAAGCCCCGGGGTGCCAGGAGGCCCTTCATTTCCCTAATAAACAAAAATTCAAGACATTTTTTTTTTTTTGTCAAACGCATTCCCACTATATTCAGTACAGACAGAGAGAGACATCCATGTATTTATATCTCTGTGAGTAACCTAAAGCTAACTCTATAACCAATTCTTAACTCTCAAGCAAGCCTTTGGGGTATAAGGACCGCATTAGCTGTATTAACTATAAAAAAAAGATAAAAACCCTCACTTTTTCTCCCTTCTTTCCTGGTTCGCCCATTGGCCCAGGTCTACCCATAAGGCCCTGCAAAGAGAGCAGCCTAATGAAATGGGTTTTAGCAAAGAAAACCTCAGGAAAAAAAAAAAAAAAGCTCTGCACATGTCAGACCTGTGACCATAAAAGAGCACTTTCCCTTATGAGACGCTGAAAGCATTCTTTATGATTTCAGACCACATGAAGGACGGGTTCTTACCGGGGCGCCTGTACGGCCACTTACGCCAGGGAGTCCTGGAACTCCTGCAGGACCCTAAAGGAAGCAAAGGCTGAATTTTCAATTTATGACACATGAATTTGTCCACTTGTGTTTGAACAAAAGGTAAAGTTTTAATTGCTAAGTGAGGGTTTAGATTTATCTAGTAAAACAGACGAATTAACATACGGAGTGGAACTTGTTTATGTGTTTTCCCACAGAGGGGGCTCGGAGACCTTTGAATGTCTTGTCTGCTCATCTAATGAGCGTCATTAAGTGCACAAAATAGCACAGAAGCACGGTCGGGATACTTTAGGAAGAAGCTCCCCAGAGTGAAAAAAGGAGCGGGGCACAGAGCAGAGGAGGTGCGGCAGACAGCTTTTAATGGCTTTCTTAAAAAACAGACCTTCAGCCCAGACAGCCTCTCAGCCACGGCAGACATTCCCGATTCTTTTGAAACTGCTCACTCCTCAATGTCAGAGTGACTTCCAAGTGCCCAGGTATGATCCCGGGATTCATTTGTTTTACTCACCTCGTCACCTTTGTCTCCCATTGGCCCTGGGAACCCTCTCTCTCCTTTCACACCCTGCAGGAAGGTAAATCACGTGAATGATTTTGGCGAGGTGGCGGGCCTCAGAACGCCTCTTCCTCTTGTTGCACACGACTTGCAAATCGCCTAACCCAGTTCACTGCCGCATAACACTGTAGCCATGGCAACAACATGCACGGTGAGCGTATACAGTCATAAGCGGTAGGTATGAAAAGTGTTGTCACAGAGCAGCTGGTGGGGCTTTCAACAGTAATCCTAAAGGTAATCTATAACTGTTGTTTACCAAATGTAAACTCTCTGCACAGCACGTTTAATTGAGCACAGTTTTAATGCCTCTGCTAACAGACTGTGTGAATAATTAATTTTTACGGAGTTTATTTTGCTGAGCTCAAACACGGATGTCTACCTTTGGACCTTCCTTTCCAGGGTTTCCCATTGGGCCTCTGACCCCTGGATCACCCTGTTTGAATAACAGAAGTCACATAATTAAGAATGTTTATTCGCAGGAATACGTTAGGATACTCGACTGCATTGAGCAGTCCGTCCCATCTGCGGTACCTTTTCTCCCACTAGGCCCTGGGCTCCTTGCTCGCCTGGCGATCCCTTCTCCCCCTTCTGCCCGGGAAGCCCGGGAACCCTGGTCTGGCACACGCTGCAGGCGTTCTGTCAGCACGGACCAGACAGGAGGCAAAAGCAGAGGCACAGTTAGGATTTCATCAAGTTGAACTAGAGCGCCGCCTTTCTGCCCTTTATGATGTCACGTCCCCCGGGTGGAGGACACGACCCCGGCTGACACAAAGTGTTCTCTAAATGTCTGCGGAGCAGAAATAACGCAGAGCCACCAGCGGCGCCTCCGAGAGCGTCCCTCATGGAGGTGAGTGGTGAACTTTGTCAAACTCATTGACAGTGACATTTAGGTGAGAATCTTAAATACCATCGTCCCCACAGTGTGGGCGCGGGGAGCAGTGCCCTCTAGGCAGTGGTGAGGCTGGAGGGAGGTATTAGCGCCGGACCCTGATTGGTAACAAGCCCCATTCACATCAAAGGCTCAGCCTGGAACACCACATGGAAATGAAGGCGCTCGTCCTGATTATCTAATTATCTTTCAGTGAAAATGTTAGGACAAATAAATGAAAGCAGATTTCATTAGTATAAAGACAGCGTGTTGGATGCGTTAATTCTTTTCTCAAAGGCACTATCAAGGTTTTGAAAATGCTAATTACAATGACACGAATGTGAAGGGAGGAGGCAAAGTCTAATAAAAGGGTGACAAAAAAGTAGGTTTTGTTTTTATCAAAAATATTCACTGCCACGGCATCGAATAATACGCATCTTATAAACCTCCCAATGGTGAAGTTCAACCAACAGGTTATCGATGCTTTTGTTAAAAGAAAACGGCGGATGGAATTTATTTTTAAGTACATGTAAAAACATGATATCATGAGACTTTCAACACATAATTGGTTAAATGTACAGCACACCTCTGTATATATTTGCACATTTTGTTTTACTTCTTAATGTTTTTATGCTTATACTAGGATTAATAAATGCTAGATGTTGTGTATCAGCTTTTAGTTGCAGTCATTTTGCTGTAAAATGTCTTTTTATTGATACTTTCTCAGGTCAACCTGAGGGAGGCGCTCAAGTGCTTTTAAAATGGCTCCAAACTAAAATTATCTTTTAGAATGTCACTTTTCGAATGACCAAAGAATGGTTTTTAAACAACTCCCTGGGCTCTCATCAACTTGTCACACTGTGAGTAAGTGTACAGGTATAAATACCTTAAGTAAAGCCCCCATGTCTCCAACAATAGGCAGAGCAGTCTATTAAAAAGCAGAAAGAAAAATCATTAAACACTCGATCTGATAAATGATCACAAAAAATGCATTTGATAGTGACAAAGCATCAATTGGGGGGCTCAACTTTTAAGACAATCTCATATAACCTAAAAGATTGGGATTTTATCCGATGCTTTTTTTTTTATTTTATCTGCACTGCTTGAGGAGCTGGTTTAATAACTCTGCTGCAGGAGGAAACAACTCCCCCCAGTCTTCAAAATATTGTTCTCTGAAGTTGAGGAAAAACATGAAAACCTGAAATGAGTAATTGATGCTGGCTATTGAAGATGAATGGAGCGACCTTGATTTCCAGGTGAACAGGTGGAAGGTATTTCTGACTCACCGGTTCACCTGGGGGTCCAGCAGGGCCGGGGGGTCCTGGTCTACCAGGGGGGCCCTTTAATTGAGACAAAGAAAGGCGTTAGAGCTCCTGGCAATGACATCAGACAGAGATTCATGGATGCAGTTCACATTCATTCGCATTCATCGGGGATGGAGGGCATTTGTGTCCAGGAGCTGTGATGGATCACACTTGTTCATCCGCACTAGGCAGCTGACATCCTTTTATACTTCCAGATGTCTTTTATCTGCAGATGTGTGAGGAAAAAAGGCTGTCTGTTTTTTTACCCACCTCTCTTCCTGCAGCCCCTGGAGAGCCGGATAAACCAGGGGGTCCACGAGGGCCCTAACAAGACAAAAACACAGATTCTCTAACATCTTATAAACCAAACAACTTGCAGGTAGTAAAAATGATTAGACAGTCACAGCATCAACCAGCTAAATAAATGGCAACATGCTGCTCATGCTTAGTGAAATGATGGAAGCTTCCAAAGACCTCAGTTCCTGGCTTTCCTGGGGGTCCCATGGGGCCCTAAGAACACATCACACATCTTGTTAACACCACCTGCCCTCTGGCACTCAGCATCCAATAAAGGAATTGTGTTAGACACCTTTTACTCTATTGATTCCCTGTCTCCAACAAACCTTTATTTCAAAAATGAAAGCAGACCCACTCGCAATCAAATCTGTGCACTTCAAGCTGTGCCGAGCCCATATGGAGCAGGCAACCCATTCTACTCCGAGAGGGTCTTTACCCAAAGACGGACCTTATATTCAGCGCCGTCTGCCACGTTTTGATAACCTGAGTCCAGATTCTTATTACAGGTTGAACTAAATAATAAATGCTGTAGACAGGCCAATCGATAGATCCTCATACTCACAGGCGAGCCAACGACAACCTCTCCAGGTTCACCTTTTTCACCTGGCTCTCCCGGCAGTCCTGGAAGTCCCCTCTCCCCCTGACAGAAAGACAGGTGAGCGTAGAACACACTCATGGACGGCTGTGGCACAGCAAAGTCATCAAGTATTCACACTTGGCTGAAGCTCATCTGCGCATTTTTTTTCCCTCTTGGAGGAGCATCAAGGCTGAGGAATGCAGTTATGTACACGACCACTCGCATTTGCATATTTTTTATCTATTTTATTGAAACTCCGACATCAATACGGCGAATTTTCTGCATGTATACGGGGGCCTTCAGTAGGCTTAGCATGGTTGATGCATTACTCCCTACTTTTACAGGTCTTACCTTAGGCCCACGAGACCCTCTAGTAAGAGTCAACCCATCGGTCTAAAAAGCCGAGAAAAAAGTGATATTGTGCATTCATCAGTGATTTGCTTTGAGGCCAGAGGTGCAGCCCCTAAGAGCTTCACAGAAAAGGATCAGAGCCGCCCTCTACAAGGAGAGCAGAGCAAAACATAGGCTCCTTTTCACCAGTGTTTACAACATTTGGAATATTAATATGCACATAAAAACACAGATAATGCCAAACCACAGAGGGTTGGGAGGAGAAAAAAAAACAAACTTGCCTCAAATTAAGGCACCGGGATGAAAAATTATCTGCAGAGTTAAGACAAAACTTGGTCTAAGGCTGATTTTATGCACATTTTTGATTGGTGCATAAAAACCAAACATACAAGGAAATAAATAAAATCAAACACTGGCCTGTTGATATATTTCGATTTTTATGTCTGATGGAGGTGGAAAAGTTGATGACCTGATAATATTTGGGCACAAACAAGGGTTAATCGATAGAGATTGGGCAAATAAATGTGCATTAAATAATTTGACTGAACTGTAGTGCCTTCTTCTCTTTCTTAGTTTGCAGTATTGCGGTGTAGTATTTTATGACGGCCACAGTGAATTTTACACAGCCAGGTTGCTTTATATTGTCAGTAAACACTGAAGTGATAAATTGTCTGTAAAGGGGATGCAAGCTGAATTTGAAATAAAGCCCTACATCTATAAGGGGTATTCATCAAGCGATTCACCCAGATGTTTACTTTACCATGTTCCTCTTTCATTTAACTTTTCTTTTGTGTGACAACCAGTCATTTGGCTGTTGTAAACATTTCTCATTGAGAAATGAGTAACACCCACCTATGCATCCTCTTTTCCAGTCCTCCACTTTCACAGTGTCAGAGCACATTAAAGAGGTCTAAATACCTTTGCTTAAATGCAATATTTCCTCAGCACGCTGCTGAACTGAGCCCGGTACCACTTGCCAGATGAGTAGGCCGTTGCACCTAATGCTCATTTCAGCCTTGCAACGCACACGCAAACATGACTGTTGAAAGCTTTGAAGCACTTCTCGTGATTGCAGAGTGCAAGTTCCGTCAACCGAGGCCGAGGCTGCAGATGTACTGCATTCATGGTGGAGCTGTAATGAACGTCTCTATATGCAAAGCCATGTCATAAAAGAGAGAGCGCTTCAATGGCTATAAGCTCTTAAGTGGGAGAATAGGTGATTATCCGCTGCCTGGTTTATCCAAAGGTGGATTACCGAGTAGCATTGGCGCTACATAATGTTGCGGCAGCTAAACAGCTGGACATGCTAACAGCTGTTACTGTTTTAGCTGTTTGCTGATTAGATGAGTCTTTCTTGCGCTACATTGTGAGTTTCTAGTCTCAACTGCTTGTGCATGGATGCTAACATGGTCTTTTGAAAGCTATACTCACCATAGAGCCACCTCCGGGTTCTCCAGGCTCACCCTTAGGTCCTGGAAGCCCTTGTGGCCCCATCGCACCACCAGAGTCCCCCTACAGAGGGAGGGACATGCTCATTTTTTGACTGATTGAGCTAAAATTGGTCATGGTCAGTTTACCAAAACCCCTCAAAAATCTATGATTCATGAACAAAAAATTCTGACAAACATGTCAGACAAACTAATAAGAGTTTTTTTTTGTTTGTTTTAGAGTTTCAGCCTGGAATAGACACCTGTAGGACAACCTATATTCATCTACAAATGTGTCAAAGGTATCCTTAAGTGATTGGATGATCCTATCTCACAAGAATGTCAACGATGCACTTTTCCACACCGAGGAGTAACTCGCTCCACAATGAGTGAGTGTGGCATGCACTTCATGAGATGTTTCCTAACCCTATTTATCTGTGAAGTCAGAACTTGACTTTAGGTTTACATACCTTTTCTCCTCTCGGGCCATCTCTCCCGGGCACCCCGTCCTTCCCAGGTGATCCCTGTAAATAGAGTCACATCCATCATGGGGCCTTCATCTTCTCATACACATTTATCTCCTCCTCCTCCCCCTCCTCGCTGCTTCAGTGGCTTGCCATGTTTTAACATAATTTCTTTTAGCCAGGATTTATGAAATGCCACTTTCCCTCCCTTCTTTTGAGTAAAGGCAGATGCTCATTACCAAAGCAGGTGTGGAGAACAGATTGGGACTCTGCTGTCCTTGCTGACATAATGCGCTCAGATTTGCTTCTTTCCACTAATTAAATCTTAAATTTCATTACTGATGGTGTGTGTAAGAGTTCTGGGTTGGTCTTTATTCTTTCTCGCTGCTGATTTTCACTTTTTCATGAATGGTATGGGAGAAAATGCAGCGAAGGCTACGCTCGCAATGAGGTCAAGTGGACTCACTGGCTCGCCTGGAAGACCTTGGAGTCCAGGCAGGCCTTGCTTTCCCTGTTAAAACACAATAAGTATGCTGTTATTCAGGCACAGCTGTTTGTTTGCATCTGTGCTTTTGATATGCGTAATTGTGGCCACGGCACACGTGGAAGACCCGAGCACTTACAAATTACCATTGAAACACCACTTGCAGTAAACACAGAGCTCAGTGAAAAGAACAGCTAATAAAACGCAATGTTTGCAGTCTGTGTTTACTTTTGTCATGTATGTGGGCACATTATCCAAGTCCTTCATTCCATCATTTCCAACTGCTGGGTCTGCACTCGTTACTGTGTTTTCAACTGCTGCCCTTGATTTCTTGAGCAAATGACAACACTGTAGTTACAGGGTTGGCACCTCCAGCAGCCACAAAACAGCCAAATCTTTCATAAATACAGACTGTCCTTTTTTGCAACCTGCGTTGATACCCTGCAGGCACAGAAGAGCCCAAAGAAAGGTTTGGGCAACAATAATTTTGCACATTAATGGCACCATCGCAGTCAGGTTTCTATAGCAACAGAACTGTGCAATTAATGAAATAATATCTGCCTGTTACTGTTGAAGAGGATTTCTACATGTATTAATACCACAGGTGACATTAAACAGCACACAGAAAACTTGCCTCTGGACCTTGTTCTCCCTTTTGTCCTGGCAGGCCCATGTTTCCCTGTAACGGCCCCAAAACAGCATTAGGTAGAACGAAAAAGGAAATAATCTCAATCATTTCTAACTCAATTTCCTAAGAGATTCTCTGGAAGACCTCCAGACAGAGTACTTACTTTAGTCTAAGTTTATGTTGCTTTATAACAAGTTTAGAACTATATGCTGTTTCTTTTCGTGTATCTTTGGCTCACAGGGGGAGTGCTGAACTACTGGCTCTTTGACAGATCTTTGCCACTATGTTACCTTGAAGCCTTGCGGTCCGTTGAGCTCCTTTCTCGCCCTGTACAAAACAGATCACATAGGCAACATCACATCCTGAACGTCTACCTCAGACCTCCTTCACTGGCAGATTCATTTATGTGTTGTGTAAAATTCCTGCTTCCATTTTCAGTTTTACTGCCAGCATATTATTACGTGTCTCATAACTTATTTTGAACTTTGGCTCAAGTACTTGTTGACAGCAAAAAATGTATGTTTTTCCTGACATCATGGAAAGGTTTTCATAAATAACACTTGTTGAAATGGGAGGGTAATAATTACCAGTTCTCCTTTTTCACCCTTTTGATTCCTCTCCTTTATTTCCTACTCAAACACAAAGCGGAACAAGTAAAGAGACGTCGCAGAGACCTTTTCATGTAACAATTCTTATGCTGGCGGGGGCTGCTTACCGGTCCAGACAGCTGTCTTAGGCCATGAGCTGTCATCACCTAAAAGCAAGAACAAAAAAAAGACACATGAACACTCATTAGTTCCACGGTTACTGCAAAAGAATTTCATTTTGTAAATAAGCCGACTATGGAATTAAGCATTTCTTTATACGCGCAAAGGGCAACCTCTCTGTGATCTGTAGCGGTTTGATTACCTTTGGTTTAAACAAAAAACGAAACAGAAGAACAACTGTTTTTTTTTTTTTTCTGGGGCTTTGGAAGAAAGCCTTCTCACTAAAGCACAAGGCAGGGGCTTAAGTACAAAAATTCACTCAGAACAGCCAAAATATGCAACTTCTACGCACGTAGAAAGCGGTGTGGAGCACCGAGGTGATTAGAACAATGATGATGATGAACACAAATCTCCCAAAGTTTTCACCAAATCTCCTAAAATACTTTTTAACAATCAATATAAATGAAACAATTGTATTTGAACAAGAATTTTAGAGGACTGGTCGAGGATAAAATGCCTCAGTCAAGAATCAGTCACCTTATTAACGCTGTGAATCTGGATCACAGAGACTCTCCTGAGACTCTGACACAGTTGTCCTTAAATTACTCGTGTAACACAAGAAAAACCAGCACCAGCTCTCCCATGTATGAATAGAGCAGGCACAGAAAATGGATAGATGGATAGATGTCAGAAAAAGGATTTTAATATACAATGTAAACTCCAGCTGACGGCTGATTTTGGTAAACAGCTAAAGAAAAAAATATCTGATTTGGCTTCAATTACCCCACAAAGCTTTCACGCACCAGCAAGTGTCGCTCAGGACGTGGGTATCATTACAGCTGGACTGACACTGATCACATTCCACTGCTGGAAGCATATTGTGCATTATTAGTGGGCAACACAGACACATCCACTTAGACTTTTGACGTGAGGCTCATGCAGCTGCTTCGTTGCACGCTGAGAAAATGTTGCAGAGGTAGGCCAGTGTATAACGACAAAGGATAAAGAAGCATCTGTAGAGGTAAAAGTGGGGATGACTTAGAAGGTTTTTTTCTTGTATTTCAAGTCAACTTCAGTTAACTTGAAATGCACGTGTCCTTATTTTGTTATTGATTGAGAGCACTTTGGGAAGCATTACTGGAGGCCGAAAGTAACCTTCAGTCTGACACAGTGGAGTGTCTGCGTCGCCGTTCCACCTCCAGCCGGCGGACACTCATCACTGCCGACTTCTTTTTCTTATCTGCAGGACAGCGCCATCCGGACGCCTTTGTGACCAAAACCTCCCTGATTTCTGCTCATCTTCACATTCATTCACATGCAGAAGAAGCGTTTGTAGCTGAAAAGGCCACATGGCTGCTTTAAGAGTAATGATGGGATGTGATGGCCTGTAGGAACGTTTCTCCTCTCTGCTGCTAATAAACAGAGGTTTATGAAGAGGGTAATGATCTGAACGCATAGTTCTGCTGTGTAAGGGAAATCAGTGCTTAACTGCCAAAATTATTTGCCGCAGAAAGCAAAGACAGTGGCTGGCACTAAATATCCAAGGAGCCTCATTTATCAAATGACTGATGTTTTCCCGTCTGCGCCGTGCTACAGTAAACATCTCCAATATCCCGGACAGCCGATACCTCACCGCGCAAGAATGAGCGCAGCTGAGTGTTTTGGATTTTACTGACCGTTTATCTTTTTCACCCTGTTTGAAAGGAGGGAAGACAACTATCCAAAAATCAACGGTAAAAGGAGCTCTGCTGGGGCTGCTGGGATGGGCTCCAGAAATGTCAGTTAATAGAAAATGAAAGGTCGTCCTGTTTTTGGTTTAACCGACACCAATAAATTACACTGCCTGTCCAAACAACAACAAAAAAGTACTGGAATGTATTCCCAACCAGAGTCATCTACATGACACTGTCCAGAGTTGTGTTAAAGTTTGTCAAGATCTTGCTTGTGTTGATGGTGGACGAAGTCAGACCGTTTTACCACCACGTTTACTGATTTAATAATAAAAAAACCAAACAAAAAAAAACCCCAGAAAAAAAACCCCTACTCATTCATTTGATTCAGGTTATCAGCTGATCTCCGTTCTTTAATCCTCAATCCTAATGCTCCCTGGCAAACTGACTCTTTTTCATTTTGGATTAGCCTGGCTGATCAGGGCTTTTTCTTCGGGCTGTCCAGCTGTTCATTCGCAATCCTCTGAGTTCTCTGCACACTGTGAAAACACTCTTATTTGCACTAGTAAACAGAGCCGCAAGCGCTGCTGCTGATTTCAGGATTTCATCAAAAGTTTAGGTGAGCTCCGTGTTCTGACCTTCTTTGAAGTTCATCAGTATTTTTCCGGGTTTCAATCATGGGTGCTTCCTAACCAGTATCCAGGCTGACAGGATTGTTTAAGGAAAGAGAACCCGGGCCTAAATAAGTTTATTGGCTGAAACATATTCACCACTGCAGCAGGAATCCAATGGAAGGCTCCCACCTGTTGATGCTGCTGTGTTAATATTCACAGATAATATTTGAACAATGTATGTATATCAATATTATTGGCGAAACACATATTCTTTAAAAAGTTCCTTAAAAAGGTAAAAAAAAAAAAAGGCATTACAATATATGACTGCTATCATTAAAGCACTGGCTTTGGCAACCCGCTGATGACATATTTTACTGTATGAACAGAGAGGAACATCTGTGAATTAATTACCGGGGGCCTCGCAGCCCATGACCCCTTCATCATTTTCATCTCGCAATTAGAGAAAATATGGAAGGGCAACAATTACATAACAGCTTAGATTTCATCCTGTGTAAGAACTGTAATTCACTGGCATACTAACAAGGTGCTGTTGTAAACACAATTACAGCATACACAGAAGAACCATAGCTTCCAAAACCTATATCTGACATGGTAGATACATCTGTGGAGGCTGCACAGCACCAACGTGAACAAGCGATTAGTGCGTTACAACACATGTAATAGATGTGCTCTTACCTGCATGCCATTAGTTCAGACAAGAGAAAAAAACAAAACAAAACAGCTTTTTTCTCTTTCTTCTTTGAAAAACTCATTCCAACAATTTTAATCTGCTTTGAAAAGGGTGTCCACATTTCAACCCTACCCTGTTGTGAGAAAAAAAAAGATTTTTCTTTTCTTTCTTTCTTTCCTTTTTTTAAACTAGGCGTTTGAAGATAGAGCAAACCTGCAGGCGAGATGTGAAAATCAGCATCGAGATGATATTCCACCGTGTTGGAGGTAAACGAACGCGACAGAGGTAAACAATGCAAGGCGGTTGCTTTTTTCTGCTCACTTCTTTCGAAGGAGAACACGAGCAGCTTGCTGCTGTATACAGTTGGTAGACACAGACGCAGACACTAAAGCTACAGTTATTATTCTGTTGTTGTTTTCTGCAGCTGAACACTATGTGGAGCAGGAAAAAACCCACTTGGTGAACGTGATGGGTGGTCTATATGATGAGCTTTCATGCTGATATTGTACTTACAGGACCCGGAGGGCCGGGAGGGCCGATGTCCCCCTGAAAACACCACAGAAACACAATATCAAGTCACAGCAGATATGAGAACACAATCAAAACGGAGTGGAATGGGGAAAAAAAAAAAACCCACATTATTAAATTCTACAAGTTTCCCAAAGTAACCTCATATATTGAATTGATCCATTGGGTTTTGAAGCACTGAAGGAGGAGGAATGGTGAGACATGACAGAACCTCTCTGGGAGGAAACTCAAGATGATTGAAGAGAACAAAGAGCTGTAGTAACTACATTTTTCCTGTATCTGTACCTTAGCACTGCTAATTGTGTGTGTGCATTTACATATACATCAAAATGTTATTTACAGCGCAACTGTGGCTTATGGGATGCATGCAAGATTCTTAATTGTGACACATTATATTCAGAAGCCTCTGTTCTCCCATTTATAATTTATAAGCTGTAACTGTGGCACACTTGAATAAAACAGGAACATTAAGTACAGCAGCTGCAACTATATAGTACTGAGAACTAAAAAGGTTTTAGAGTACATATGGTTTATGATACATGGTCAACACAGTCATCAAAATTATTAACAGGATCAACAAACAACCATGTGATCTCCACCTGAGATTAAAATTGGGACAGAGAATTTCCTTTTTCTACATGATAAATCCTTAGAACTTAGAGGCATAAGGCTTCAGTTAAGTTCACAAAACTCATCTCTAGGGTAAAAAAATTCAGTCAAAATGTTGGTGCAATACAAAGTTCGAAAACTTTCTACAAATTGGGCACCAACAAAGATCTTAAATGCTTTAGGTGAGCTGAGGCAAACTGGGATAATTATGTAAAAACATTAAATGTAGCTGTCAAAACTAACGCATTAACATGAGACAAATCTTTGTAATTAATGTTTTCAAAGCAATCAGCACATGCAGTTAGGTGTGAGAGGAGCCCATCGTGCCCAAGGTTGTGGCTGATAGGCAGTGGAGCGTGGAGGGAGCGGAGAGATATGGAAAAACAATAAGAAGGCCCATTGCACACGTTTGAGTGGAAGAAAAACAGAGGGATGGAACCATTATTGCTGCTGGTACTGCAGGAAGGAGGGTTTCTTTAATTAAAGCCCCAGGAGGCAGAAGGTGCGGCTATGAGTTTTAGAGTAACATTTGGTTAAATGTATGCATCTGCCTTGTGATGTTTACCTTTTCTGCCCTTAATCATATTCCTTGATTACATAATAGTAATATATAGCAAGAGCTAAACATAATATTGTGTAACAGCTAAACAATAGTTGAACATGAGGTTTGGAAGGAGAAATCAGAGAGATTTTAGCTGATTAAAGCAGCTTTAGCTGCTCTCCCCCCGTCCCTCCTTCTGCTTCCTGTGAGCACACATGATGAAGCACAAAGAAATCCAGAGAGCGTGTAAAGCGCCTTCCATCGATGTCACTTACTTTCTGTCCTTTCACCCCGACGGTACCTGTGGCACCCAGCTGACCCTGTGGTAGAGCCCCTCGGTTAATGACTGTCACCCAACAGTATGGTAAATGTCACAGTGGAGGAAAACACATACAGGATCTCCCTTCTCCCCCTTTTCCACGGTGGCTCCGATCCCGCCCTGTGAGTGACGAGAGGAGACAGTGACCGGCAGTCAAGGATGGCAAAAAAAAAGCACCTTTTCAGGCAAAAAATGAAAACACACAGCTGTTTTAAATCACGTCAGAAATAACAGCAATTTTGTTGTGACATTCAGCACAATGAAAAGCTCCAGCCCCTGCTGTACTGCAGTCTCTTCCACCATTTTTCTACTGAAATCATTCCCCTGTCTGCCAAAAGATGGCACTTGATGACTGCTGCTGCGCTCTAAGGAGGGTATTTAATAGGATTTCTTGCTGTTATTTATGTCTGGCTGGAAAGCCAACGCATACATACTGGTTGGAGCAGGTTCTTAGAAGAACTGGGAAGAAAACACTCCACAGACTCTCACACTCACTGCATTTCTCACTTTTCCCATCACAGACTATTATTCTAGCAACACAGCAGGAGCTCTGAGAATAATTAACCCAATGCATGTGAAGCACGAGGCACGATTCCACGTCTCCTGACAGATTTTGTGAAGCTGAGATTGTTTTTTCTTTCTTTCTTCCATGGAATGATTACACATGACGATGAAAACAGCATTAGCGGGCCACACCCCGTTGCTGTTTGTTCCGTGGATGAATATTTCAGGTGATGCCTCAGAGATTCTTGCACATCTGTTTGTCAATCTGAGGACGGCTGCAGCGTGTTTGCATGTTACCGTAACAGCACCTGGACCCTCAAAAGCTATCGCTGACATTCAGTCTCGGCATGCCTGCCAATTAATTGCACCCGCTAACGACCGGATTCGTTCACCCGCAACGTGGCTTGCCGCTAGGAAGTGGTCGGCACAAACATGTACAGTCCAAACAAATAAACTGGGGACTTAGTAGGACCCAAATCATTGCTGAAAGAATGAAATACATTGCGTAGCTTCATTTAGGCTGGGGCACTTTCACTGGACGTGGATGAAAATCAAATATTATTCCAGATTTTCTGATGCTGTGGCTTTCGCCGAGTTGAATGACTTGTGCAAATGATATTCCGGCCCTCCCGCTGCTACAAATTCTCACCCCGTCACCGTTAAATCTCCACTGAGGATCGCACAGAGTGATTTGTCAGAGGGGTAGTTAACAAGTTCATAAACCTTTCAAATGATATTTACTGCAGAGTGGCACTTATTTATCTGGATTATGGCAGCGTTTACACCGTGACACAGCCCGGCAGGTGTGGGATAAAAGGACCTGTCCACCTGTGGAAGCCTGGGAGGATGATGTTGACTTTGAGGCACCTCCGATCATCAAACTGCAATTAAGCCTGCCTGCGTCCCGCCCCGACCCTCCATCAGCATCTGCGGCGTTCTGTCGGAGCCTGTTTGAGAGTGTCAGTGGGAAAGGCAGTCACCGAGACGTGATTCATGAGAACGCTCTCTTCTCGGCACATCGTTCACCGCAGACAGCCCTTTTTACTTCCCCCCGCTTTGAAGCATTCACACTCTGTTGAGCAGGCGGGCGACCGGGGATCCGCTCACACAGATGTTGCGCAAGCTGCGGTTTGGATGAAATCATCTGTCTGGTTTGTCCGAGCTAAAAAATGCACAGAGGCCGAGGGGGATCTCTGATGCCACTCGGTTTTCCTGCTTGTGGAAAGTGTTCCAAGATCCGAGAGGGGTTGGCTTTCTGGCTTCTTGGAAGTCGTTTTTTTTTCCTGGTAAACTGTGACTATTATTAGGAGCAACTATGAAGCAGCGGATGAGGCAGTTTATTCCCCTATCCTTCACCTCTAGCAAGACTTTCAAACGAGAAAAAAAAGATGCTGGACTACATGCACACGGATAGCATGCAGCGATAACAAGTTCTTGCTCATATTTTTGCATTAAAAAAAGCTAAAACTGGGTCGATTTTTGTCAATTTGTCCTTGCAGTTATTCAATTCATTTTGAACAGAGGTTCCATCACTTTGTCCTTGCATAGCCAACTTTCCTCTCCAAGGCTAACCACCATTCCTCTTCGTCCAGAGGAAGAATATCTGTTGCCCGAGTTGCCACACAGGTAGCAGCAGATGGAATGCTCCCCCATCGAATGAATAGAAGCGTTCAACAGTCGGTCCACCACACCGTTCAGTTCAACAGCGATGAGGGTGAAAATGTGAATGGGAAGGAGGACATTGGGGTTTCTTTATTTTGAAAGAGAAAGGCACTGGAGACAGTCGAAAGTACCTGTTATTGGGCCATCGAGTTTTCTACGCCACACAGCTCATGTGATACCGAGAAGCTACAGCACCCCAAGGTTTCCCAGAAAATGACTGCACCCTCGTTTTTTTTGGTTTGTTTTGTTTTTTCCTGCAAAAGAGCTATACGTAATGACCATCTGTCTATTGGAGTATGAGAACCAAGTCACGCTGCGCCGTGGCGCGCTGCAGGGGGGCGAAAGGTGGGAACAGCTATTTAACTTGCGCAGCGGAGAGGCAGCAATTGACGGAAAGGCGCCATTTCCGATGTAAGCGATCCGCCCCTGACTGGAAGAGCAAAGTGGTCAGTCAAGGACAGGGTGTCAGGAAGACGCGTGTCTTAGCGCACCTTCATAAAAACAACACCGTGGAGATGATTAAAGGCCTGGCCTATCTGTGAACACCGCTCAGGCACCTTGACAATTTACCATGGCTGGAAAAGCGGGGAAGGGATTAGCGAATGAAGATACAGAGCAAATCTCCTTTAAATGACACATGCCAGGACTGGGCTTTAGTGTGGATAACATTTAGACACCTTCAAAGTTTCCTGAGGGATGGTGCAATTGCAAGCAATGAAAAGGTAGGTTCGGAAAAAGAGAGCTTGAGGAGGAAGAAAAAAAATGATGCAATTGCAAGCATTATACAGGTAGTCTAGCAAATTATTCATGCAGCAAAATCGAGTTAAAATGAAAGCATCTACGCTCTGATCATACAGGTATACTCTGCAAATTATTCATGCAGCAAAATCGTGTTGTCTTGAAAGCATCAGCCACAGACCATCAGTATGCCTCTGAGAAACATCCTCTGTGCGTCATTGTCGCGTGTCCTTCATTCTGCTGTCACAGAAAACTAGCAAGACTTTGAGAAACGTACTCTGTTCCTGCAAGTGTGATGTCGCCGCTAGTATCTGAGAAAAGAGAAAGCGATGCCCTCATATGTGTTCTGAATGAATGATGTCGCACCTGAGAACCGGCACACCAAAACGTGTGACTCGTAAATGCCACTACCCGGGGACAGAGGCGAAGCCGGCCACACGCTAAGTGTATCGTCAGGACACTGCCGTTTGAAAATGTCAGGCCTTCCTCACCGAGGTCTTCTTTTGCACAGGATCATTGTGTCCTGCATCTCACGAGTCACGTAGGAGAGGTCCAACAGTGAGTAACTCACTAATACTTACGAAAATTGGAGCTATTAACCATAAGTGATGAGGGAAAAGGAACAGAAACTTCTGCGAGTTCTGAATTCAAATGAAATAAGACAAACCACTAATCACATGTGCATATATCGAGGCAGTAACAGCATGAAAATAACTAGGACACTGCCGAAGCATCGGCCTCATGTGACTCCCAAACACCCGTCAGAGCAGGTAGACGTTTGACACGCTGTCTCATAACATCGCGGAGTTTGTGACCTCTAGTCTACGAGGTCACCCAACTGTGTGTGCTGAGCCACAGCAATCGTGATTCAAAGAGTCCATGGACCCGGTAGACAGCTTCTGCTCCACTAATTTATAAAGAGGTACTTGAGGGCTCCCTTAATGGACCTGTTGTGCTAATAATAGCGCCTGTTTACCATCGAACGGGGGATGGAGGGAGACAATTTTAAAAATCAATTCAGCCATGATGTCTCTTTTCAAAGACATACCATATGTGTCTTCTAACGATTTGCTTATTAAGGCAAATGCAATGTAATGATGGTTTCCATTGGTCTTTTTTTCTCCTGTTCCTAATTCTGAAGGGAAACCGGAAAATTGAAATGGATTTTTCCAACGGCAGTAAAAATAGACAGAGATGTGACCTGGAACGACAGCCTCTGCCTTGAATTTTTATCTGCAGGCATGTATAGCCGGCAGAGGTGAGTGTGTGTTGTGCTGTGTGTGGGCCGACTTACAGGTGGGCCTCTGGGTCCGGGCTCGCCAGTCTTCCCTCTGCGTCCCTGGGAGACAAAAAAAAAGCATGAGAAAAGAAGAGCGAGGAAGGATGAAACAACAGGTGTATCTGGGCATACGTTCTGTCAGTCATTAGGACTAGCATCTCTTGTCACGCTCTCTAATTTGCTTTTAATTAACAACAAGAATACAGCTTAATTGCTGCACCTCGTGTGGCCCGCTACTCTTTGTTCCCCCCCTCTGGTTTACTGCCTCCTCTCCAGCTGTGTGAATCCTTCGGCGCATTAATCAACCCACGGAGCACGTACGGATGCAAACAAGCAGAGCCTGCCAGCGCCGTCCAGCAATGCAAATCTGGGTCAGGATGAAGCAGCTACTTAGTTTTATTTATTTTTTTGCAATGCAAAAAAGTGCTTGAAAAGGCCGCAACTCATGAAAAGCCGACATCTTAATGAGAAGCACTGCTCTCTAAACCAACCAAGTCAGAGTAATTTACATCATAAAAGTTTGTGTCCTTGCCAGGAAAGCGGATGGATGCTCTCAGGACATAGCCACAGCCGGCCTATAAACCGGTAACACATCACTATTTGTGTTCCAAAAAAAGGCGCCTGAAATTAGACAGATGTAAAAATACCAGCGTCGGGAGACAGTTCTTTTTTATTCTTACATTTGAAGCACAATTCTCTTTATAGCTGCACAAACAACATCAGAGAAAAGAAACGACCCAGAGAAGAGAAAAGAGCCCTAAACGTGACGCAGCTCCTGTACCGAATCATCTCTGCGTGTCAGCGGTGGAAACATCGCTAACGCACTCCTCCACTCGTGCCAGGATTCAGAGATTCTGAGGCTGGCAAAAGAAAAAGTTAAGCATCAACAATGCAACACCCCCGATTCTTCCCCACTGACGCTCGCAACGCAGACTTTGATTAACTGGGTCGAGTTTGACGTTTGCGTTTGCCTGCAACAAAAGCGAAAGAGTGCTTCCCTGAGAACTACAGCTTTTAATCATCTGCTCGTGCCTGCGCACCTGGAGTTCCATGGATGCTGGTGTCCCCGCATAGTAGGGTAAATATTAACCTTAATAATGACACAGTTGAGCTGATGCGGGTCTCCTCCTGGGAAATGTGTGTTTGGATGTACCAACAAAAGTCTCGGCAAGCAAGCTTTTCAACATCTGTAAGTTCCCAAATAAATTCGGCTCATTTACCTGTTATTTTTTTGTTTTTTTATTTTCCAGCTAATGCAGCCCTTATTTGTTGAGAGATGAAAATGAATGCTGCATTTAGGAGAAAGAAGGATTGAAACGCGATGAGACGGGAGAGCAGCGCCTTTAAGGCACAATTTAAATAAATGCATTTATTTCTATCCTTTTATCTGATCTTTCTCCAACTCAAGGCACCGTTTCTCTTTAAGTACAGAGCTGGCTGACTCTGAAACTTGTAATTTTTTAAGAAACTTACAGAAACAATAGACTGCTTGTTCTGTCCTTAACCTTTTTTGCTGCCCTTTTACTCTCTCTTGAACTTGACAACACAGGCAGATTACATAGACACACAATTTAGCTAATGAATATTTCATGTGCCAATGCAGAGTGGCTGGTAAACATCTTCACAAGAATTTCTCCTCACCTGGGTCGTTTTCTTTTATTTTTATCTTAGCGGGGTCACTGTGCTAATCACGGCACTGCCCATAATCCATTAATATTAATTCAAAATAGATCCACATTGCTCCATAGCTCATGTATGCACCTCCCCTCATGTTTTTTTTGGTACGGCAGTAATTGTGGACCACCCCACATGCTTCTCAAAGATGTCTTTTTAAAATGATTGGTTTGAATTATAAATGAAAAGTTCTAGAGCAATATCTGCAGTAAAGTGGCAGAGACTGTTGTTCTAAACTTGGACTCTGGTGATCACTATTGTACTGCAACACTGACACTGATGCAGCATGGCATTGCTACAATACTATTATGGATGAATTATTCATAGGTTCGGAGAATGTATTTCCTAAAACTTTACTGCATTAGTTTATTAGGCTCTGTGTTATGTGTAGTCTGGACAATTGGAAAAGTATGCAAATACGTACGATTTTATTGTGCCTCACTGGCTCAACTTTTTTTTTCTTTTCCCTGATTTACATTTTACATTTATGTCTGGTTTACTCGTCAACGTGGGCGCAACATCCATGGAAACTCTATTGTCATAGTTCACTGGAGACGACTACGATGAAGAAGAAACCATTATAGGTAACTTTAAGACACAGAATGTGTTTTCTTTCTCTTGTTCACATGTTAAATGCCTTTTCTTTTATTTCTGCCTGAGCTAATATT
>CAAE01015006.1:1126014-1141447 GCA_000180735.1 Tetraodon nigroviridis | reverse complement strand
GTAGTAAAAGCAGCAATCAATAAAGGACAACGCAGTGTAGCTGGTTTTATAATAATAATTAAAAAAAAAAAATCCCGCGTTCAATGTTATATTATGATAAAATGTTCTTGGCATTCATTGGATGGACCAATGGTTTCACACTCTTTTTAACCTTTTTCTGTCCAGAACCCGTAGTGCTGTGACAAACCTCTGTTCTGACTTTGCTCAGACCAGACGTTGGAGGCTGATGTCTGCAGCAGCTTTGTTGACGCAAGAGTGTGAAGACGATGAAGAGCGGTGCCTTTATTAATCAATTTTAAAGCGAGCATCTGCACCTCTACTCCTGTCTGAGATTGATATTGTGAGGAAACAAATCCCGAACAACACTTTAAAGATAACATGCAAAATTAACTTTAAAGGAATAGTAATTTATTCAAAAAGGCATTCAATTATAATGTCTTGTTTTCATATGTTAGTTTAATCTCTGTGGTTTAAAAGCATGCGATACAAAATTGACCTGAAATGACACAGAGAGGGCTAAAGTAATTTTAAAAATTAGTTTGCTACATTAGTATTGCAAGTCTGTGGAAGGGTACATGTCAATTAATTTTACTGCGGAAGGACATTGTGGGCTTGATCTAACCTCAGATATGACAGGCATCTGAAAACAGCCATGCAGGAAAATGTGCATCGCCTCTACCTCCAGGGCATCACACAGAAATTGAAAAGCCTATAAGAATTGATTCCCTGATGAAACTAGATCTGGCTGATATGTTATGTATGGAATATATGTCTTGTGGAGATAGTAGTACTTACCTTCTCCCCATCGATTCCCTTTTGCCCTTCGGATCCAAGTTCCCCCTGCAATCACAGGACTAGAAGTTAACGGCAAAGAAAAGACACTGAAAAAAATTTCAAGTTGGTTTTACAATTACATTCAGGCCGTTAACCAGTTTTAGACCTCTTTCATTCAAAAGCAGGATCAGCTAAATATCAGTTACATAAAGAATGTTAATTTACAAATATTCATAAATCTAGAATGATCTAAACCCGCATAATTACAATGATTTGAATTGTGGACTCTAATAACTATGCCTGACAGTTGTTTCTTAAGTTTCTCCAGTTTTAATAAATGTGAAGCTAATGCCAGCTTCTAGTCTAAGTTCCCTGAATCTTAACCAAGTAAAAGAGTGTAGAATGGATCCCTCTCTAAAGGCAGATAAACATGAATTAAACCGTAATGACAAATGATTATCGAAATGCATAAAAAGAAATTTAATCAAATTGCGCAATTTAATCATAGCATCCTGAGGAGACGACTGTGTGCTATAACACTCTCATTGACTGTTGGCTTCCATTTACACAGATTAGCCTCATGATGATGCCCGTAGACCTTAAATTCTACTCCTGCGCATAAAATATTGCCAAGATCGGCTGCAGCTAAAACAGCCTCTGCTTTCCACACCAGCTTAATGTACTAAGAACCATCAGATTTCTCCCTAAAGTACTGTAGACTATACGCTTTATTGACCTCTGGTGCGTCATAAAACTCATGCAAACAACCATATAACAGTGTCCAAGGGCGTTCATTGCTCTTATGCCATCAGTAAATCACAAAATTCTTTTAATATACCCTTAGCCTTGGGTTTTGTAAAGGTGAGGTCATCCCATTAACCTTGTGCTTTGTACAAAATACTTGCCCAAATCAGCTGGAAAGGCAGAAGAAACAACCTCCAGAGCCACACAGCTAAATCGTGCATGTAGACATGCACAATTTTGCACCCTGGGCAGATTCCTCGCACAGATAACACCCTATTGACAATAGATCGGAATGGGGTGGAAAATATTCCGAGGTAAAACATATTCAATCACTATCAACACCCCTGGCAGCGCTGCTGATGTAGACGTTTTACTCTGCACTGGCCGGAAACCAAAACTTAGTCAGGCTTGCCACCATCCACGTGTGAGGAACCACAAAGGGAGAGAGCTCTAACTCTAGTGTTATTTCATATTCCACCAGCCAAAGTTTATCAGCAAAATTGTTTCCTGCAAAGTGGATCTTAACAACTTCAGTGGATGTACAAAAAGCCCAAGTTCTAGCCATCTTCAACTTTTTCCTGTTACTGCTGATGCACAAATAATGTCCTCAAGGTATTTATTTAGGAAAGACATTTAGGAAGATGGGCCTCGGGAAGGTAATGTAATGTAATTAGCATTTTCCAGAAAACACCCCTGACAGTGGAGAAATCGTCTGAAAGCCAAATGCCTTTTTTTGCAGGCATGCTGTTGCTCTGGTATGTATTGCTGGTTTGGAACAATTCAGTCCCTAGTTAGTCCACCAACCAGTTATCCTGCCAACCGTGATCAAACCAAACTAGAAACCCCAGGGACTGAATGTATTCCAAAGCGATCCAACTTCATTCACCAAGTAATTCATTGCAGGGTTAGATTGGGAGATCTGCAGAAAGTGACATATTAGTTGCCACAAAGTGGAAACCAAAAAAAAAAAAAAACGCTATTTATGAAATTGGAAAAACACAAAAGCGAAGATAATTGCAGCTTCAGCAGGAGCTTTATAGAAAAATACTGGTGGAGGGTTTCACCTTTTGTCCTGGGTTACCTCGGCCTCCGACCTCCCCTGTTTCACCCTGTGACAAAAACAACACGCAGAGCCGTTAGTCACAGGTTGTCGTTGCACCCGCCACCTTTTTCCTACAGCTGTTCTGTAGCCTCTGGTTGCTGCAGCAATCACTTCAACAACAAACCTCTCAGAGGCGAGGTGGAAGGAGTCATTTAGCAAATTAACTTGATGCGAGTTCAGGATCTAATTAAATGTGGTAGCATTATACAATCACATCAACATTAAACCCTGTTGTTCATTAAACTTGTAAAGAAAAAAGATCCCAAAATAATGAGCCAATTCTAATAAGTGTCATGTCATCTCCATTTTATGAGCTATATTTTTAGTAAAAATCCCTAATACCAAAAAATACAGCTTTCAGTTGCACACATATAAACCATATAGAACAACCTCTAACTGAAAACACCAACCATGAAAGTGGAAGAGTTGTAAATGGTGCAAAACAAACTGAGGATTTTGCATAAGGGAAAGTAGTTTTAATTTCACCATGATGCTTTTTTCATGTACTGGCAGAAGCTGTAAATCTAGTAATACCCGGGTTTATGCACAGGGCCATAGAAAAATGGATTTCCTTTCAAGTAAGCTGCATTCTTATAACCCAACCCTTATCTGTTTAATTTCCTGAGGGATTCTGGATTAATCATAGTGGTTAATCCCTTTGCAGTGCATTTACAATCCTCTATCAAACTGACTGTAATGCAGGATAGGACTTTCTGTTTGAGTTAGTCTGAGTAATTCATACACTTTCCCAAGAACCCCTCTGTGTGTAGGTCAAAATGATTGGCCTGCACTTTTCATTAAGAGTGCATTAAATGCTTTAAACGGCACAGATGTCTTTGCCTAGTCTCAACGAAGTCAGGCTAATTTGTTAAACCAGCAGGTGCTGAACACTCTGTTGCTTTTTCGTTCGGACACAGTTGAATTGGTTAAAAAGAAAACATATTTTGTTCCCTTTTTTTTGGTCACTATCTTATTCAGGGTCTGTAATTTCACCCTTACACAGAGCTTCTGTCATCATGTTCCTGTTTTGTCCAGCCGATAGGTTTTTGTGTGATGATTTGCATTTACAGAACTAGATTTAGCGAGGGATAAGCAGCATAAGTTGCAGCAGAGAGTAAATATTGAATGTGTTTGGACAGCCGTGGTAACAAGCAGCCTGCATCCAGTGTTGTTTTGAACAAAACAAGGAGTTTAAGTGGACGGTTATCTTGACAATGTGCAATTTTCAGCTGGTCAAAATCCCACAGGAGCCTTTTTGGTAGCTGTTGATTTCAGCATTTTAATCAAACCAACAGTTTTTTCACCACAAAAATGCTGTTCTTTAGAAACACTACACAAAGGTTAGGTTGAAAGCGGAGATAAAATATGCTACTTTTGTGCATTCTTATCATGAGATTTAATCTTTAAGGGTGAAAAAAGCCATCCAGTACATCTTAATTACATAGTTACATTATGCTGACATTATGCTTAAGACAGTGACCCTGAGGGCCATCTGGTCTTATCAGGCATGTAGCAACACCACCTGTTCGTCCCAGAGAATTCTATTCAGCGGAATGCTTCAGCCCTCGTTCTTTTTTTATGTTTGTCTAGATGGCTGCAGAACAGACTCTGTGTTAGCTTCTGAGTGATTCTTTTTTCTTTGATGTGTGCCATATTTAATGCATGGGAATTTACTACCATTTGGGAATTCCAGTTGCCAATCGGCATGTCATGGAGACAGCGTGCTTCCCTCATTGGAGAAAAATGGATCTTTTATGAATGGCCTCCACTGCTGCACATGAAACTGTGCTATGGCACAGAGTACAGATCCTGGTTGGTGGCGGGAAAGACATATCCCTCCCTTTAACCGTGACTAAGTGTAAATCAGTTCTGCGGGGACTTGGTTATTATTTAGACCTTGTAACCGCCTTGGAAATCTTGTAATGCTGATCACAATGTAAGCCCTCAGCAATATTTCAGATTAAAATTAAAAAAAAAAAAAAAAGCTATTTACTCCAGGAGGCAAATCACACAGTGACCCAGTGATAATGCTCCCTCTGATTAAATCAATATCGCTGCATTATCTATGACTTACAGCATGAATGGAGGATGCTAAAGAAGACTGCTGTGAAAAACAGCACCTTAACCACCGGCAATCTTTGCACACGTGTAAATGTAAAAAAAAAAAAAAAACCCACAAACATATTTATATATTTCTTAAACTGATCATTTTTTTGATACCTTATCTCCTTTTGGTCCTGCTGGTCCAACTCCTCCTGAAAGACCAGCATCTCCCTGTGAAAATAATATAGGACAGGAAGAAGAGTAACATGTTTGGAATAAAAGGGCAACTTCAGCTGTCCCTTCAGTCATCATCAAACTTTTTTTTACACCTACGGTATTAAAAAAAAAAAAAAAAAAAATCATGATTCCAAAGAGGGCAAACAAATTTAGCAACAAATGAGATATACATTCATTTTAAATGAATGCACTCATTTGGAAATATGGTATTTCAGCTGTTATATTTCACAAATAGATGTTTGTAGAAATGTCTGGAATGACAAAAAATGTCACTTATTGTTGGTTTATGAACTTTAATGTGGCTTAGAGCCACCACATTGCGGTTCTGCTGTCTCCAAAAAAGTATCTTCACTTTTTAGGTCTCAATTTGCATCTCAATTTTGATCTCAAACATGTTTGCAGCCAGAATATTTTTCTGTGCTCTCACAAATGGGAATCCAGAGGTTCCTCCGTGTTCCTGCTTCACATGATAGGTGGCTAGGTCAGAAGAGTCTTTGCAATTATTAGAGGCTTTCGCCAGACGCCATTGAATGCACCTTTTCAGTTGAACATTGACATCTGTCAAGTGATGGCAATTCCGGCTGTGACAGCATCTGAGGAAGCGGGGCCGTAACCGTAGGAGGAGTAGTCCCATTAAATGTCTTGCTGGCTTCACACTGAATCAATAAAAAAAAAAAAATTCACAATTCAGACACCTTGCTATACAATTTTTGCTTTAATAAATAGCAAATAACAAAAAAGGTTTCCCTAGCAGTGACTTGGTTTTAGGTAGCATTTATAAATATAGTTTATACTGCGCAGTAAAACACAGAAACCTTGAGTCCTTGTCAAGGTTGTGACACTTCAGGGGTAATTTTATACTGACATGACAGCATGCTTATGACTTTTAAATGGTGAGGAGGTCAAAGGTCAGCCCTCCATTTGGAATCACTGTAACATTAGCCTTTATTGATCCAGCGCTGATGGAAGATCTTTGTTATTACATTTCTGTCTGGGGATGCGTCTCCACAAGCCCAAGTCTGAGCAGTCATTCAGACATGACTGACCAGCTGAAAAACAAATTTATGTCTCTGGACGTGAAATGTAAATGCATTTGTGTGAAACGTGTAAGAATTTCTTTTAAAAAAGGGGCCGAAATGTCACACCTGCACCGCTCATTACTTGCCATTGGTTTATTTAAGCTGTGGCTGTCCTTATTACGATGACACATCAAAGTACTTTACCTTTGGCTCTCGCAGCTCACAGCAATTTTCCATTTCAGCCACATAAGGGTCGCAGTATATCAGAAATTGTTTCATTTCAATCTGTGGAAAAGAGTTCTCATTAAAGGTACCCCTTCAGGATCATTCAGTCATTTCATCAAAGCTTCACTGCCCTCTTTCTGCTGATGAAAGTGCGCTTACCCTCTGGTTAAGAAGGCAGAAATACATTTAACTGTCAAGGTGTTCCATCTTAAAGTTGTTTAAGTGCTGCAATTACCAGCTTTTTTTTTTGTACTCGAGAGAACCGATTAAAAAAAAAAAAAAACTGGATGAACAGTCAAATGTTGACGTCATTACAGGGTCAGCCTCTGGCTGAAAAGTTTCGGGTTCGAGCCGACTCTAAATTAACGTAGTCAGAGGCTTATGAAAACATAAATCAATTGATAAGTCAGGGAGGAAAAACATACGTCTACAGGCCGCCCGTTCTCCACACGTGTGGCGATGACCGTGCGCCCTCCGGGGTCGACACCGCCTCTCTCGTCAATCAGTCTCCTCTCTATAAGCTTGCAGTCCATGTAAATGGAGACAATGTTGCTCTGCACAGAAATGCTCAGCTTGTGCCACAGACGGTCGAAAAGGGCGTGCAGGTCGCGGCTCCGGAACGTGTAGCGCAGAAGGTTCCTCAGCAGACCCTGGAAGGAAAACTCCATGGTCTTCTGGCCGCCGTCGACCACGATCGATAGCTGCTTGGTCCAAACACAATTTCAAAACAAGGCCCCTGTACCTCAACTCCGAATAAATATTTTAGAGCAATTGTTTTAGAGCATTAAAAACTCTATTTACCCACCTGACTGTTTCCTGATTGGTCAAATATCTGCCAGAGGTACCAGCGGTCTTTCTTTGTAGTTCTTCTCACTCGCATGATGGTAACGATGGAGTACTCCACTGGTGGTCCATTTGGAAATACCAGTCTAATAAAATACCACAGAGCACAAAACACTTCAATCACACAGTGAAAACATGTTTTGGAATACCTGGAAAAACGGCCTCCACACAGAAACTTAGGAGGGCTGTGTGCAGCGCTACATTTTTATATGCATATAACCTCCACTGTCCTCTAAAGTTATCCGACAAATCCTTGTGCCACCATGGAGGACGAGAGCTATAAAAGAAACAGCATTTATTTACATATTTTCAATCACATACCTTACCTACCTACACCTCTTTACTCTCACTCGCTTTAGAATTCCATACAAGGAGCAAAGAAATGTTTTACCATTAAAATGCTCCATCGTCCATTGTCAGACTTAACTCTTTATAATAATAATAATAATAATAATAATGACAATAACAATAATAACAATAATAGGGTCATTGTGAAGGCAGTTCACACAGCCTGTGGGAAGGAGAGTTTTCTCAGACAGGTTGGAAATAGTTTTTTTTTTTTTTTCCGATACATTTCTGTTATTCTCTCAGAGCTACAGCACCTCTTTCATTGTGCCCCTTCAATTTTTTTTCAGATTTTGGGGTAAATGGTATACAACTGAAATGATAAATACACCAAAGTTAAAGCTCATTTTAATGGTAAACACTTCTTTGAGGGGCTGGGGGTTGGTTAGGTTATTTGTTGCCAAATAAGCTGTACTGTACATTAACGTAGGCAACAGGCAGAGCATTTTAAAGCAATGAGGTTCAGTAAAACAAGCCCTGAGCAGCTCATCTGTCCCTAAACCAGAAACCTAACATCATATATGTGAGAAGGCTTTGTGCAACTTCTGTTGGAAACCAAAACCAACTTTCCTTTGCACGCCGCTTGAGTCAAATAGAGCCAGTCTAATTTTAAACAATCAAGCTGTGGGACTGTGTGGGACTGTTGCTCTGTGAGGCCACACAGGGGTTAAAAGTCCTGACCTGATCTTAACAACCACCTGTGGCTATACACTAAAAGCCAGTGCATGCTTGTTTAGCACCACCATTTGGAAAACTGCACCTCTGAATAGATAGAAAATATGGGTGCTGTCAGGGGAATACTGAATCGTAATAAAGCAATCTAATATTTAATATTAAGGTGGATTCCTGCTGTGGGTGAGGAAGAGAAACTTGTGCGCACTCTATTTGTCTATTCTATTGGCACCCATGCAGGAAGTGCATGGACGCCACCTGAATTTCAACTAAACTTTCCTCATTCCATTTTTGTGAGATGACTTCTGGAAACCATCACTACTCAGGAAAAATACATCCCACCTGCTGCTTGGCTGTAACCCATGTATAATCAGACACAAAGGTTTGACAGAATGTCACAGCAACACCACAGAGGCGGCACTGCGTTTCCGACAATCAGATTCTGTGTCCTGTCTCGGAAATCCTATCTAGGTGGATTCTTGCAAATAAGCCAAAGGAATCAGGTTGCTTTAACTGAAAGAATAAAACTTCCCGCGCTCACCATAGCCGGCACACGCCATGGCACTCAACACCAACGGATTGACCTTGTCTTGAGTATACTGGCGAAGTGCAGCATTCATCATAGCAAAGCCTGCATTTTCTTCTCTGCAGGTTTTTTTTCCCTACTTAAATGTTGCTGGTCTAATAAGTAACTGTCAAGTGTCACAGGCAAGTGTGCATTTGTAGCGAACACATGCGTGACATGTGATCTGCCACTACTGCTATTATGACATGTGATTTGACACCCCTGGCTTTAAACAAAAAAAAGTGAGTCAGCTTTTAAACATTAGAACGCATCAGCATCAATTAATAATTAACTGACTGCTTCCACAAAACACTAAAGCCACAAACTAATGAACAGACAGACAGACCCTGGTGGTTTGGCATGCTCCCGGCGGCTTGTTTGTATCTACAATTCCAGTGCAGCGTGCATCTACAATATGAAAACAGATTAGCGAATGCTGTTCCAACGTGGGCTTGGTCGTCACTGGGATGAACACAAACCACAGAGGACCTTGTGGTTGTGTTACAAATAAGACAAATTAATGATTCTTTATTACCATTAACCATAGACTAGGATAATTGTTTACTTACATAGGGGACTAAAAGTATCGTCATATACTGTAAGACCAGATTTCAAGGGTAACGTGAAATATGAAAGTGCTGAAAGCAAAGAAAGTGTGATAATTCGCAAAGCGCAAAAAACAAAACAAACAAAAAAAAAAAACCCCTGAAGATTACAGATAAATCCACAGGAAAGGATTAACTATAGATTTCCTTCACTGGTAGCCAGAGCTACATTGATATGAACGCAAGATACTTTGTAGGCCAATTTGTCACTTTGCATAAGTGTTTCCTGAGATTTATGGGCCATAATGTGTTTTATGCCAAGGAGAAGGTGGAACATTATCCTCTTCTACAGTACACTGGACTGCCTCCCGCTGCATATTCTGCAAGCAAAGTGAGCAATGTTTTTCACGGCTGGCAGCGCAGAGGAGCCTACCGCTGCACGCAAGCCCTCCTCGGCTGGCATGCAGTATCACCTGTCAAAGTACTTAGATAATTGGATATGAGAGGGATCGTGGTCTCGCCACTGTAACCAATGACACTGTCAGCAGTGTCATTGAGAACCACCATCTTCTTGCACTACACGATCCCAGAAGGAGGGAGGGAAGGACTAAAGTCCATGTATTTTCGGCAGGGTGACCGAACGAGGGGTAACTGATAGAAAAAGCAAAGTGGTAGTAAATTTCTACCATTAAATGACGCATAAAATGCTTAAATCCATGCTCTCCTCTTACAAAAGAAAGACACTTGTTTTTGTGGGCAGCTCCACCCTGGTGGGCTAAAGAAGTGACCAGTCGTCAAACTTTTTTTTTTTTTTAAATCAGACAGGTTCGCACTGTTTGTGCAGCTCGGATGTACTATTGAAATAAGCCTGGATAAATGATTCCATTCATTCTAATTCCTACATTAATATCAGAACTAAGGTATAACAACAGTGGGGTCTAATTCTTTAACCAAGGGAATAGAGGTAAATGGCACCTTAGCATGCTGTGTGCGGTTATTTTAATATTTCTGTCTCATTACACACACCTTTATTACTGTTCTTCTGTGTCCCATCTTCAACCTCAGTAGATTTTTAGAAAAAATGCAATATATGTTAATCCTGTTCGAATGACTCCCTGTTTAAGAGCTCGCCCTCAAGCTTGGCCTTATTAGTCAGGGCAAATGGAAGCGTGAGCAGAGCCTTTCACAGCTGCTTTACGTTGCAAGGTTAGATAGACAGGAACAGGGGCATGCATCCTTTGTTTTTATTATTTGAAGTATTATTTGAAGCTGATTCGTCCGGGATTCCGGGAGTCGACGAAGGAAAGTTAAGTGGGCGATACAGACCTGGTTAACTTCAAACTGCTTAATACACAGTCACATGCATTTGGAGGCTGCTTACCTGGTTGGCTTAATTAGAGGACTGCTTCCTAAACGGAATGACGGCAGGTCTTCCGAGACCGTTCCCTTCCGGAGAAGAAACTTTTCTGTGAGTGTCCGAAGCCTGCAGACGGGGTTTATAAAGAAATGTGTTACAAGATTTTGAAAGGACAGTTCCCACGTATTCAGGCAGAAACCGACCTGTGACTTCCAGAGGATGATCTAGAGTAGTGGAAAAACGGTGTTTCTCTACATCAAGAGGAGGGCAGGACTCATCTGGGGAAAAGGCAGGTTTACAAGATATAGATTCTGAAAAGAAATTCAGTTACAAAAGAGGGAAAAATAAATCTGCAATCATTGGCAATCATTTCCGTTTCCAAATAATGTTTCAACCTTGTGTTTAATCCATAACGGCAGGAAAAAAACAAAGCTGCAGTTTCATTTAATTGCAAGCTTTTACCCAAATGAGAGTTTGAGAATTAAT
The DNA here is from genome assembly GCA_000180735.1 of Tetraodon nigroviridis. NCBI lineage: Eukaryota > Metazoa > Chordata > Actinopteri > Tetraodontiformes > Tetraodontidae > Tetraodon > Tetraodon nigroviridis. The sequence goes on along the minus strand of CAAE01015006.1, from coordinate 1,130,490 downwards.
TTGTGAATACTGACACATTTTTGTCGCACTCTCTGTCTGTAAAAGCCTGAAGTGCGTCTACAGTCACAACCAACCTAGGCGCTCCTGATGTACATGTTCCAGCATAAATACGTGGTCAATTATATATTTTTTTTTACCTCAGTCTTAATGAGATAGGATGAAATCTACAATCCAATGCCACCTACCCATCTGCTCACTCACTGCCATTCCTAAGGTGCTCATGATGGAATTCACAGTCCACAGGAGAGCGGTCCAACTTAAAAAACAGATCATGACTCCAGTGCTAGACGGCGGTCTGCTCGAAATTCTGGGGGCAAACAGAATAATGTCACAATTTGGTGGGATGGAATCATGCTTCATCAAACCGCACTAGCAAACAAACCAGTGCACAGGTCTGTTCTGCATACAAATAAACGGATCAGACAAAGGCCAAAGCAGCTATGCTTACCATAACCCTACCTAAAAGAGTTTGTTTCTTGTGGAATACCAATGCAAACAGGTCCTTTAAACAGTGGGGTCGTATTAGTTTCCCTTTAATACATTTTAGACTTAGTTCTGGCTGTTGGCTCACTGCATGTTCAGTGTAGCTCCGGGTACTTGTTTCTGTACTCCATCAACACTCTCTTGTGGTTTGAACCGGAGCTGTCAGCAGTGGTGTGCTGGTCAAGGTCGCCGCATGCAACAATCAGACGTGGAACCCTTCTGTTAGGAGCGAGCCTCCCAAGCCATCTGACTAATGGTGCCAACCGGAATGTCCTGCATTACTCTTGCGCCAAAAGGACGCGGCGACAACTTTGGATGGTCCTGGAGAAGGAAGGGGGTGTTAGCTTGTGGGGATCGGAGTCACCGTGGATTGTTGGCATACAGCAGGATCTTCCACACTGTTCCCACTTAGTGTGGAATGCTTTAAATCACATGCCATTGTTTTAAAATATTAAAGATTAACATCTAACATCTGTGAGAACCTACACAAACATTTAATTTTACTTTTTTTTTTTTTTTCATATTCCCACAAGGGGAAACAGCCGAATCTAAAGTTTGATTGAGACTATAAGCAGTTATTTGCCTCTGCAGATGATTTATTTACCAACTCCTGCTCATGGAACAGCGCAGGCTTTGAACACTGCATGGTCACTCAAGTCATGGCCTGCGTTTGCCTGGTGTCTGGAGATGAAGTGGCAGCAGCCACGACCACGCGTGGACGCACAACCGCAGAGGTATCGGGTTCCTCGCCTGCGTGAAGGCGTAATGTTATTCCACTCCTCTCTGCAAACGCATGCAACTGAAGCTCATGCAGCTCAAAGTCACAACCCCGCAGTCGGAAACAGAAATTGTGTTCACGACTGGAGAAGACTCAAACGATCACTTTAGGACCACACGCGGGATTTCACCTTGGGAATCAGCGCCCGCGGCGCCCCGCGCGCCCCGCACGCAGCCGTGCGTGTTCCAATCTGAAATAAACGTGCGCTCATCGTGTTGTTCCACCAGTCACGCGTCTCAGTTTGTCAAAAACACCCAAAAAACTCACACTGTCCCGCTTCTCCTTCATTCATTCACTTTGGAAAAACTTAACACAGAGTGGATTTTTTAAGTGAGCGCGAACGCTGATTGGTCGAGCAGGTTGTTGGTTTCGCTTGTTGTTAGTGACCCGATCATTTTAACGATAACGCGGTTTCCAGTCCTGCAACTGTCCTGTCACGTTTTAGACTTTGTGGTAAACAAGTGATGCAACTCGGTTCGCGTTAACTGGTGAGCAGTGTCCGTAAATTTAGAAATAACGCGTTTCTGACGCATGCGTTCCGGTTATGAGGTTAAGTTTAAATAACAAAAAAACCAACAATTATCCGTCAATTTAGCGAAAAAAACCCGGAGATACTCTCTTACATTAAAAAAAGGGGGAGGTTTCCAAAAGATTAACGCTGAGATTGGCATCAAGTTGTATTAATTTGGGTGAAACGGGTGCGCTTTTGGAAGTACTTACAGTGGGCGAGAAAGTTTCCTCTATGACAGGCGGGATTTGCTGAAAAGCAGCGGAGAAAAAGCCATAATCCGTGCGTGATTGCGATCAGTCTTGATTCCCGGATTCCAGGACTTGGAAATAAAAGTCACAGTGGGATCGCAGCAAGATCGCGTTCCTTATTAGTGAGTGGCCCTCCCACTCTGTCATGATTATCACTGAAAAAGCACTGACGGAGACTTCAGCAAACAACACACACACACACACACACACACACACACACACACACACGCCGGAGCTTCCCCGGGAGAGGGGGGAGAAATGGCCAACGGGAATTTTAAACAAACTCTTGTAGGTGAGCCAGGTGCGGGGAAAAAACACGGTTTGATGTATTAACAGCTCATGAAACTGTTCTGAACACAAAGGTTAGAAATATGAGGGAGGTTTGCCTGTAATTTCAGGTGGCTGAGTGCTTAAAGTCTTGGTAAATATAAGAACAATATGCTGTCATTTGTTTTAAATCGGCCTCACCTGTCTGGTCCTCACAGGTAACTGAGCAGACATAAAACCGGCCTGGTGAAACAAGGAACAGCCATTCTGCAGAATCTTTCACATTATCTGGTCAATGCACACTTCAAAGCATGTTAATTCTAATCTATTTCCATCCCGCTGAGGGGGGGCTGCAACTGTCGAAAGGAAATGTGTCCATTTGCTGTGCTTGGAAGCCAGAAGGTGCTGCTCCCGACTGAACAAAGGGGTGAAAGAGCAGGTACTCTGTCTTTGCCCCAAGTTTTTCTGTTGAAATGACATGTCAACGGACACACACTCAGAGAAAAACAGGTGCTCCTTCTCCACAAACGTGTGTTTGCACAGATGATTTTAGCACAGCCATTTACCACACACACACACACTTACGAGCAGGTGCTTGGATTTTTTTTTTTTTTGTTCACCATTCAGGCATTGCTTTTTTTTGGTTTGTGTTTGAATTGGATTGTACGCTGTTTTTACAACCTCCCCTGTGTGTTGTTTTCCTTTAAGTGGGCAGAATATTCGAATCAATCAAGCTTTTTCCACTCACTTTGCCAGAAAATCGTAATCACAGGTGTTCTCTGTTCCATTAAGAACAGAGCCCATAGCTTTGCTCCGTTCCAAAGAACTTTAATAAATGTTCTCATTTACACCTGCACTCACCTGTAATCTTTGGTCAATACTGCAGCTGTGTGAGGAGAAGATGCATTCAGTGTGATGTTAGACCTGATTAAAAACAAACAACTGTCTATACTGGAGACATAAACCGCTGAAATTGAATTTTTTGCAGGTTGAATGTGAGCAGTGGGGAGATTTTCAATCAAATATTCAGGTGAAAGACTGTAGATCGGTTTATTTAAACTCACAGCAGCTCTAAATGGGCTCTGGCTTGATGAACAGTCACGGCTAATTTCTTCTCGCACTGAAATTGTGAACCGTTGGGGGGCTGATTCTGAGAAAAAAACGGGTTCCTGTTTTTCATCACCACCATTGTATTTGATTAAGTTGACCCCCATAAAGTTGGAGCTCATGATTGAATAACAAGATTTACAGCTGCGTTTACAAGGCTGTGAAGGTTACGGCAAAGTTATGGAGCTGTGGAAAGCCTCCATGTTCTAACCCGAACGTGCAACACTGTTTGTTATCAACTGCATGCTGTGCAAGTAGCGCACTAAAATAGTAGTTGGGAAACGGATCAACAGCCAAACATTACAGCCCATCGTCTGTACACCAAAAGCGTTCCTCCGGCAACAGAAAATCAATAGTGTTGGAGAAGGAAACGACAACAAATGCAACCCACCGATTTCTACATCAAGGTAAATGTTTCCAGCTCGCCAAACTCCTGTATAAGCTCCAGGCTCCTTGAAGCTGACAAGAGACGATGAATTACCTGATTTATTATTACAGCTTGATCATATTTCTGTGGGGAAAAAAAAGGCAAACAGTTCCACAAGAGGAATAAGTTTCAATTCCAAATCAATTTTTTTTTCCCCTAATAAATACCGATAAGGTCAGCTCTTTAGCTGGGCTAATGTCTGCTGCTCGGATTGTATCTCATTATTGGCTTGACTGCAACAACATAAAGCTTTAATTTTACCCTCTGAAATCAATATTACTTGAATTTAAATTCAGCAGGTCTCACGTCACTTTCTTTCTTGAGAAGACTGACCTATTGCATTGTGATAATTTATGTTTTTCAGGCTTTGATCAATTTTAAAACACTTTTGGAAAGACTCAAAAAAAAGAATGAGTTAAACAAAATAATATGCTGGCTGCTTGAATCAACACAATTCTTTTTTGGTTTGAAATCTACAGCATGTTTTATTGTGGTGTGCTGTTTGTTTAGAATTTCCATAAACATACAAAAATTTAAAAAAAAAAAAAAGTTCCAGTCCAGATGCTGCAACATTACAGTTTCAGTGTTTTTTTAAACTGCAACAGACCAAAACACACACACACACACACACACACAAAAAACCCAAAAACAAAAT
>CAAE01015006.1:1053871-1106932 GCA_000180735.1 Tetraodon nigroviridis | reverse complement strand
TTTAAACATAACATGTTAGTGTTGGTTTATGGGGTTTCAGTCAGAGGAAAGTTTCCAGCTTCATTCTCCTACAGGAACACATGTTTTTATGTTCCCATCACTCTTTATTTTTCTGAATTTTACTGCACTGTGGGGATGCACAAATATTTTCCAAGCAGTGTCTGTAACAGTTGGTCTTTAACCAGGAGGTTTGCTACAAATGACAGTCCCCAGACTCAAATTTAGACAGTAATGAGTTGGGGAGATTTATTAACTGTTTACTCAGCCACTGGTGTGGATTGATAAGCCAAATAATTGTGATTTCCTCAGTGTCCGCATACCAGCGTTTCTGAAATATCCGCTGTGTCTTTCCTATCCGCCCCATCTATACTGCAGAGGTTTTAACATGTGGGAACACCGAAGAGGAATCGTGCTCCTCATTTTCACTATTAACTGCCTCATTGTTTTCCTGCATCCTACACACAGGCATTAGGATTAAATGTGACCCCCACGAAAGAAAAAAAACAAAAAACAAAAGAATGTTTAGGATAACTTAGTGAGCTCTTAAGCTTCAGCTATTATTTTAGTCAACCAAGTCAGAAAGTTGTTCTCCAGACTTATGTGATTTATCAGGGACCTCCGCTCGAGTGCTGTCACAACAGGGAAATCCGTAGACGGACTTAATAACAGTTCTGACAGCGGAGCTCATTTAAGGGGAAAGGGCATCTAAGTGGAACGCAGTAATTATTAATACACCTGTGAGTCTTCTGCCATGACAAAATCCCAGCAATGCAATCACTTAAATATAAGAAAAAGAAAGTATGTAAATTTGTAACTAATGTATGTACGATAAGAGAAATCTGAGTTTTCCAATAGAAAGATAATAGAGAGACCATGAACCATGAGTGAATATTAAACACCAGTTAGGATAAATATGACTGATGCTTGTGGAGATGCATCGAGTACCCTTGTACAGGGCTTATTGCGTTTTTGGCACCTTTTCCCTCCCTGGATGCAGTCTCCCTGGTCTGTCTGGGCAGTGCACTTTCTTCCCCCTGTCACCTCAGGTATGAATGCCAAGCTGAGGCAGGCCAGGCCATATGGTCTCTCCTTGACAAAAGACATGACAGCAAAGTTGGTTTGGTTGAAAGAAAAAGAAAATAGACAGAGGCCTACCGTCTCCTGATGTGTAGTCTTTGGGTTGATCAAGAACATCACAATGGTCATTAAAAGGTCATTATTTGATGCTGTCATGTCTAAATATGACTATTTTCCAGATATTGTTGGGCATTTTCTTCATCCTGGTTGCACTGTTGTTCATCATCGCTCTCTTCATTTCAAAGTAAGTCACGTTTGCTCCAAAAAAACTTGATTTTATGTTTCCTCAGACATCTTTACCTCTGAAATAGAAAACCTAGCTAACAAAATTTAATCTGTATACCTGTGTTTTCTTTTCAGTCTGGATAAAGCTCTTCACTCTGCTGGCATCAGCTCTGGGTTTATAATCTTTGGCACCAACCTCACAAATCCCCTGAATGAACTTCTGTTGGTCTTACAACCAGTGAGTATCTCTTGATCTCATGCGGCGAAGAGATGATTATGCTTAATTAATATGTGCTTGAAGCCATATTTTCTTGTCCCAATCATTATTAACCTACACGAGCTTCCGTGAAGCTCTATTCTCTACTGCCTTTGAATGTTCTGCTGAGTGTGATTCAAGACAGGCCAAAAGAATTTTTAAAAATGTTCACGTAGTGTATGAATCACACTCAACCATTTTTGTGTAACTGCTGCAGAAATCAGCTCAGGTGTGTTTTAAATAAGTAGCGAACAGAAGTGCTTGGTGGCTAGTAACACTTTCAGAGTCCCAGAGGGGCCACCAGCTTTGATGATTGGCCCTGAGCATAATTAGACCTTCATCAGTGGCAGATTGTACCTGACTTTTGTTGTTATCGCAGGTGTTTCCATTGGATTACATTTTGATCACAGTAATTACTGTGTACTTTGTAATCACATCTATGGCTGGCATTCGCAATATGGGCATCTGGTTCTTCTGGATAAGGGTAAGCAAAGACTTTACTCCAATTGTACCAGGAAAAGATTAAATGTATGTCATTAACTTTTTTCTTTTTTTTTTTAATATCTCCAGCTGTACAAAATAAGACCAAAGCGAACTCGCCCACAGGCTCTTCTGTTTCTCTGCATGATTCTTCTTTTGATTATACTTCACACCAGCTACATGATCTACAGCCTGGCTCCACAGTATGTCATGTACGGAAGCCAAAAATATCTTGTGCAGGTGAGGAACTATGTGTGAATGTGTTCGCAGATTTGTATTAGTGCAGCTGAACTCCAGCTCAGATGGTCTCTGTTGATGGTTGATGGTGGTGTTGCTTTGCTGATTTCAGTTAAAGTCAGTACAGTGGTGAGCTAAAGCACAGCTACCAGTAGCTGACAAAATATCATCTGACAAAGAGTTATTTGAATGCATAGATATGGCTGAGATCTGATCACATGGTCAGATGACAGCAGTATCTGGCTGGACGAGAAAACCAGTCAAAAGCTGCAGCAGTTGGGCACTATTGTAGTGATGAATGGGTTTTTCCAGAGTTCCAGTTTCTATGTACCGTTTAAAACAGATTTGCTAAAACACACATTCATCTTTTTTCAGTCGCCAGCACGTTTTACACCTGGGAATGCCACTTCTGATACCACGAGGATCTGTGACGCTAATGCGCCTGAAGGTAAGGCTGCCATCTTTGTCAAAGCGAGGTATCTTTGGTCCAGTAGAGAGAGGTTGTGGGCCTACAAAACACTTTATAAAACAGCAGTGATTTATTCCTCACTACTCAGTCCATGCTTGAAAGAAAGAAGGATGCTCTACTTTTGTGTAAAACACGGTTCAATAATCATTATCAATTCATCATTCAGCAGAATAATACCAAGAACAAATATTTTCTAATGCAATACACGGCCTCTTGCTGATTTCATGCCAGCGCACACTACACGACACTAAATCTGCCATGAAAAGAAAACAAAAATAACAAATGTCTACAGTTATGATACCGGGGAGCTTAATCAACGAAATGCATTTGTCTGCTCACACACAAGAAAATGTACTACAACGCGAGGCGGTGTATGTAAAAAGAAGCATTGTTCTGACTCCATATGTCTTAATCAAGAACAGCTTGGTACAGAAGCCGCAAATGTTATGTGTCACAAAGAGTTTCAATACTTGCGTCTGTTATATATATATACTATAGTTATATAGGTAGGACAGCATGGCGTTGTCATGGGAACAGCTTTGTTGAGGAAAAAGGTTCCTTCAAGGTGTTTTGAAGAACTCCATCATGATATCTTATTTACCTTGTCAATAGTCATTGTACCTCAGCTGTGTTTGTGTTACAGGATAATACTGCCAACATATATCACATTAGCTATAAAATAGCAATTAACTAAAAATCCCCCATAACATTCTTTTTCTTATAATATTCGTCCCAAACTGTGAAAATAAAATGCCTTTTTTCCTGTGGTAGCTAATTAGTTTTTTTGGCTCACATGTCTAAGGCACTGTAGTTCTCTCAGCTGCTTACGTCGTTTATTTTTCTGTCCTGATGTAATAAGTTAAAAGAAACTTGTGAATGAGCAGCTGCTCTGCACCACTCACCGCTACCGTAGCTGGAGGAGTTTCATGATCAAAGGTGATGAGGATTCCTCATTCTCTTATCATCTGACCTTGTGTGGACTTTTGCAAAATGATGCTACTTCTTTTCCCTTGGGTCGCTCTTCACTTATCAGTGGTTTTATAATGTTTCATCACAGACTATATCCGTCTGTAGCCCGATAATAGTATAGTATTAGATAGTATTTTTAAACTTTTATTTTGATGATAGGGTCATTTTAAAAGTGGTAACTGCTGATTTGATAGTTTAACTAAACCATTAATTAGTTGATAATTCTTTTCCCTCTGATCTAAAGACATTGACATTCCTCAGGTAATATCATTGCATTGCGATGCCTTCTGTCCCAGATTTTTCTGCCATCGTGTCCGTTTCCAATGATCCTAACCTCTCACAGGAAATTAACTGTCCTCTGCTGTTTATTGCCGTCATGTTAATGTCTCGAGTGTCACATCTGCAACATCTATTATTAGGTCTCTCATCAGTCTAAGCAGTGATTTTAATGACATCCCATCCACAGTCACTTAGTTAATTATTTTCCAAAAGCCAAAGGAGTCTTAATTTTTATCTTATGTGAGCAAATCTCTTTAGAAAAATGCTTTGAAACCCTTGTTTCTTTCCAAATCAGCAACAAGGTTTTTCAAGCAACGTGTGCAATAAGCACTTATTTAATTTTGCACTAGGAATGTACTAATATTTATACGGTATTCATGTGGATAATTGTTTTTCCTTTGTGCAGCTCTTGCTCAAAACAATAAAGGGATTATTTTCCAGCAGTATAGTGCGGATTTAAACCTTAGTGATGAAACACATAATGCGGAGGGAGAGCTTTCCGTGGACTGCAGTCTGTTTCCTAGCAACTTGCCTGTATGCGAGTATATTGTTTTTGCAAAGCTTTAGGGGGAAGATGGTCATAACAGGATGTGTCACCTCAGAAGATGTCAAAAGCCTGAGCAATTTAAAAGACAGGGCTCCCTCAACCCCAACCCAAATTAAGAATTTTTTATTATTATTTTATTTCTTTTTAATTTTTTACATGGGGAATGATCTTAATTTGCATTTCACAAATATGCCAATCTTAAGTACAGCTGAACGAAAGCTGCTGTGCAGGTGGAAAAGTTACACGCGGCAAAAACCGTATCTTAGAGAAGTTTATTCTAGAATGTATAAATACTGTAGTTATCTCAGTCAGTCACTTGCATGCTGAGGAAAATTACCAACTGCTACAAAAGAGTTTTGGTTGAAGATCAACCACATCTGCCGAGGACATTTGAGCTTCGGTAACATTTGGAATTCAGAAAAGTGGAAGCACACAGAAGTAGAAGCCCAGAAGAGAGTGTTTGCTGCTAGAGAGGCTTTCACATACAAACGCGTGTGTATATCTGGGCTTTTATGCATGCGCGTATGTCCACACGCAGAGATGGGAGCGATGCATAATGTATGACGCTACACCGAGCAGCACTCACTTGTGTATCATGAGTCAAGGTGAACCTCCCTGCACACTCTGGCCCCGCGCACGGCGATGGTTTGAAGGTGAGGCGGGTCAGCGGTGTACATGATAATATGTTTGGGCAGACCACTGTTGTGAACCATCTGTAGGCTCCCACTCGGACTGGTTTAATTCAGGTGAACAGCTGGAGAGCTGCAGATGGCTGAAGCTGTGGAGGAATAGACTGGTGTCCCAGAGATCCAGAGATGGAGATGGACTTCCTCCTCTTATCTCCCCATCCACTCAGTAGAAGCTGACTTTTAGGTTCACATAGAGCCAAGATTAGATGTGAACCAGGGTGACCTGATTTTCTTTTTGTTACCGCCCCTGCTTTTTTAAGAAAAACATTTTAAGAAAAATAAAGAAATAAAGCTGCGTGGGGAGAAAGCTTTTGAAACTACTGTCCTCTATAAATAATTCCTGAGCCACACTGGGTTATTGCTGTGGACCTTGATTTCACGTAGCTCGGTATAAAGGCTGATTGCACCATTCATGGGGCTCAAGTCCATGCGAAGAGCGGTGTGAGAAACAGTGTGATAGGAGCGGCTCAGCGCAGTGAGCGTTAATACTCCAGATGGCTCTCTAACATAGCCAGACAGGACATTCTGTCTCCACTCCAGCTCTGTGCACTTTCTCCATCTCTCCATTCTTGTCGTCTTCAGTTTATACACGCTGGAGTACGAGTTCGTTGTAAACATTTTTCTAGTATTGCTTCAGCGGTTGTGGTGATTTAGTTCATTCAAATTTGGGATCTAAAAGGTTTTTTTTTTTCTTTTCTCAGTTTGTGTGAAGAATAACACAAAACAAAGCAGTGGGACAGAAGTTGGACCCAGACTTTATAACGATAACTTTTGATGTCATCAACACACCCTCATGCCCGCCAAACCCATTACTGCACATTAAGTAGAATGACTCAGCTTAAGGACTCTCATATTTTCCCCGCTGTCCTCCATCTGCCGGATCAATAGCTTCACCGGTTGTGTTGGAAAGTGAAGAGCTTGGACTGAAAGGTGATGTCAGCAGCGTAAAGTGCAGACAAAGAAAGCAATTGGATTTTCTAAAGCATAAGTGAGTTTCTTTCCTCCAGCTTTTGGTTGTTATCAGTTTATTTGCAGCACGGCAGTGGTTAGTCAGTGCACATGGAGCCGCCGGGGGTCACCGTCCCTAAAAAGAACAGTCTGCTTGCTTCCAGCGGGGCCATTTTGAAAGGCGGTTCCAGCCGGTCGCAGGTTTAAACATGGGTATAACGATAATGCTTTACTCTCTCCTTACTTTGTGCGTGAGATGCTTTATTCCCTTTCTATTAGCAGCTCTGAGCTATGACTTTAGCTACTCTGCACAATGGACAGGTCTGCTATCGGGATTCAGGCAGGCATGTTTAAGTCTGTACAATTTCCCAAAAAGGGTTGCATCCGTTCACCTCATCAGAGGATGGGGATTACATGCATATTATATAAGCTCTGGGTCTCCATCTTTACATTCTGTTGGCGTTCTCCTTTCCGGACATATTTCTTGCAAGGGCGTATTAAATGTTGTGTCACAGCAGCCGTGTCTGTATTCACATTGGCAGCAGCATGGCTTTCCCCTTTTCAGAAGGCCGCTCGTCTGCGTTAGTTACGGCAACAAAGTCGCCCGAGGCGCTACTCGGCAGCAATCGCTGGCTCTTAAATGATTAGGGCCACTTTATAACACACATGTCTAACAAGTGCTGCTTCCAAACTCTTGTCAGAATTTTCTGGCTGATGGTGCTCATAAAGGCTTATAGTTCTTTTTTTTTTTTTTGTCCTAAATCTTTCCTGCGTCGCTAAAAAATTGTATTTCACATCAGTCACTTCGAACAAGAAGCACATACTTCTTTTGCATGATGTTCTCTTGGTTTAAATTGAAAAAAAAAAAAAATATGCTGGTTAAATTGTTACTGACTATACCTTCAGGCTGAGATGGTGTTTGTGTCCTTATCATTGAAACTGCAGGCAGAAGGTAACAATTAATGTTGAATGTATTAAAAAAGAAAAAAAGACCTAATTTTCACACATGTTCTGTTTCTCCTGTCTTTTTCAGACCAGTGCACTGTGACCCGAACCTATCTTTTCCTTCACAAATTCTGGTTCTTCAGCACAATCTATTACTTTGGTAACTGGGCTTTTGTTGCGGTGAGTCCAAGACTGCACACATCTTTTAGGATGGCAGGACAACGTACACGTCCCATTTTCCCTGGGGGTTCTGTCTTTACACAAGTTCACAGGAGCAAATCTGTAAAATGTTTAGTTTCATGCAGAATCAGAATACATAGACGTCAGAGCCAGACTCAGGCAAAGGTCTCGTCTCTAATGGGTGTTTTTGTTTGTAGGCCTTCCTCATCGGTCTGGCAGTTTCCTGCTGCAGAGGGAAGAAGTCTGTGATTGAAGGGGAGGTGGAGGCTGATGATTCTGACATCAGTGATGATGAATACTTGCACTGAGCTGCAGCTGCGCTGCTGCAGCAGCTGCAGCAGCGGTGTTCACTGGGGTGGCTGGGCTGATATTTTCAGACATATTATCTCATTTACCAATTCAAATATTCCTGATTTATTCCTCTTTAGTAGGGTTTGCAGTGAAGTCTTACTGATTGTAGCCTTATTTGGACCCAGCACACCCTTCTCCATATCGAGTCCACCCGGGCAGATTGTCTTTTCAAGTCAATGTTATCGATGCGTTTGCGATTCCGGCTCCCGCCTCAGGAATTCACTCACCCAAGTTTGGAGCACACCTTTTTTCTCTTCAAGGAGATGTTTCTGCTGAACCGCTCCTAAACTTTAGGCTCAAACAAGTTACTTAGAGGCATAAATGGACATATTTGGCATATTCTGGACTCTGAAATGTGACATTAATGAGGTACTGACTTTGATTTCTCATCTTTTAAAGATAACACCAAGTTAAGTGCTGAGGCTGCTCAAAGTGTTCTGTCTTTTTGATTTCTCCAACGTTAATTGGTTTTTAGAGAATGATTCCAGAATGTGACATTTTTGGGGTTTCTTTGTTTGTTTTGTTGTTGTTTGTTTCGGAACATCGGTACTGTATTGTAGTCAAGTCTTGCCGTAGTCGTGTGTTAAACCTGTGTGAGGAGTCGCAGACCAACTATGGCTTGTGTGTTTTCAAACTTTCAGTAGTTTTTATCAAACTGGCGCAGCAGATTGTTTGGTTCTTGTCACATTTTCCTGCCATTCTCAAATTTACCTCAGACATTATTGTTATTTGGGTAAACCGAATATGAATGACATTAAAAAAAAAAAAAAACTGTTTAGAAAAAGTGTCTGTGCCTCATGAATGAGCTCCACTAGGATGGGCACCGAACTTGTATATACCGTAATCTGTAATTTATCCCCAAAGAAACGGCCCGTGGCTTGTTTCTAACTGCCTGAAAATAATTCCTGTGTTCCTGTAATAATAGCAATCATACAACACATTTATGTTGAAGTTGGAGTGAATTTAACAACCGCAATCGCTACAGTGCTTAAAACTCCACCCTCCATTATGCAATGGATTATTTAGTCCATTGAAAAAGAAAACATTTTAAGCCGCTTGCCTAATTTGAGTCCAAACTGTATAAAACCCCGAAAATATTCCATCAAACTGCTGTAAACCAGTCCTGCTGTGTGGCCTCTGTCATGTCTTTCCCTTTTGGAACTGCTCTCCGTTTAAAGTTTGTAATGAAGATTAAAAGTATATGTAATATGGTTGTGTAATTTTATTAGTTCTGGTCGCGCTGAAGCTGGGTGACAAAATAATTATTGCTTTGTGTTCAGATTTGACAAAATCTATTAAGGAGCTGCGGAGTGTGTGAGCTTTGTGGGAGAGCGAGAGCTGATCAAAGCTCAGGTTTAGACACCTAAACAATTTCTAGAGCCACGAGCACACGCATCAAATTAAACCGACAGTTAAATATGTCCCCTCTTGGATTAGCATATGAGCGCCTGCTTTGGATGGATTTGCATGTAATTTGAAGTGTGCGTCCATTTTTTTTCTGCGTACCTTGTCACAACTATTGTGCAAGCCTGTTTTGAGTTAAGCCTTTAATTGATAACCCCCTCCCTCTCACCGTCACATATTAATAAACCAAATAAGCCGTAAGCCAGGACAAGAAAAAAAAACCCCAAAAAACAAGTAGCTGGGACTGTGGAGGTTGAGCAGAGAGGATGAGCAACATCTTAGATCAGAGGATTCTCACTGTTCAAAGGACAACTTTGTCTTGTCTTCCCAATTATTCTAAAGGCGGCTTTGTCTCGTGCTTTGGTTCCTCCAGGCATCGGTTCTTTTTGAAATCTGCTAGTTTGTTTAGGAATAAAGTTGTATTGAATACATGAATGTATCAGATCAGCTACAGGGAGCAGCACCCAGGTCTGCCCGTGGGCCGCACATAACATTTTCACGCAATATATTCTATGTAAACCTTTTCTATGGACTTCCCGTCATGTAAGCAGGGGAAGCCGGCAGTCGTGTACCTGAAGCATTTCAACGAGGGCTGGAGAGACGGCGACACGCCTGGTGAATTTGAGAGGAGGACTGCGCTTCCTGTTGACGTGACGCACAGCAATCCTCCCCCCGTCTCATCACCGTCAGGAGAAATGAACTTATGGGAACCTCAGCCTGCCTTTTCAGAGAAGACTGAGAGGATTGTGAGGATAGCTGTAGATAGGAAGAGGAATTACAGAAGAGCCGAGCCGGCGTCAGAGCCCGTATCATCCATCTTACCTCTCCACACCTTGAGAGACCCTAATAGATTATACAGTCGTGCTGGTACCTGCTGTGAGCCTTTTCACACTTTTGTATCTGCAGAAGGGTTCGGAACTTACCCAACACCTTTTCCCAGTCCAACAAGCTCGAAGAGAACAATATTCTTACATTCGACCATATCTTTATTTATGTCCAGATAGACAGATGTGTATCCCATCTATCTGTCCATCATCTTTAGCTTAACAGGCTTTACCTCAGTTTGATTTTGTGATGGACTGAATTATACCTCCAGTCCGGCATTAATAAACCAACCAGTAGCTCCAAGGGGGCTGTTATTATTATTATTATTATTATTATAGTTAATATTATAGTTAATATTATTATTTTATTGGGGGAGGAATAGAAGACATCAGGCCTGACTCAACAAGGGAAAATATGCCATGCATGAGAAGAAAAGAAGCAGAGGAGGAGGAGGAGGACATAGGAGAGGGTGTGTGTTTGTGTGTGTGTCTGCGGGTGGTGGGGGGAATCCGCTGGAAAGTAAACAAGGGCAGAACATTGGGAAGATAAAATAATGTGACATTTCCAGTCCGGAGATGTCTTATTGGTATTGAATATTAAATCCTAAATCTGAGCCCAGAACGACAAAAACCAGAATGGTTGGGAGGAAAAAAATGTAGGCTGAGCTGTGGGAAGGATGTTCTAGCACCTGGCTCAAAGGTCTCAATGAAGCGGAGCGGTCTGATGTGGGCGCCGAAGGGCCGGTAGCAGCTGCTATTATTACCGAGGGCGCAGACACGCCTGTGACCTTCAAGGTGGGGAACCTTGACCAGAGGTCAGAGGCGTGTACAGTGAGGTGAAGCTCAGGTGCTTGCAGCAGGATCAGACGAAACACTTATTTAACAGATTTACTCTTGTGTTTTTTTCCCCCAGTCTCCTAAAAACTCTGTCCTCTGTCGAGCGGCCCTGAAGGACTCCCCAAACTACCTTCTGCCTTTCCTCATTAACGACCTTCCACATCACTTCCTAAGAAGAATTGCATGGGGTTTATTTTTTTCTTTTTTCAGAGGGTGGCCCTGATTTTTGTTTTTTTTTTTAATCTCTTTGGCTTTTGACTTTCTCTGACAGGCTCTTGACAGACAGAACAGCTCGTCTTACCCGTCAGTCACACCTCGGGGAGGAAAGTGACACAAGACCGATGTGATTATGTTGATTCTCTGTTTTCGGCGCCTATAAGCAGCTTTATCCCTTTGCTCCTCTGCACCCGCGGGACCTGTCACTCACTGCCAGACGCAGACTTGATCAGAGGGCCTGTCACGCGTGTCCCAGCCTGCCTCCGAAATGTCAAATTACTGCATGGCGTGGCGTGTATCTTCAATTACAGCACAGGTATTCCACTGGTCACCAAACGATGGTCTTGTTACCTGTCAGATGATTTTATTCCAATTGTGTCGACTCAAAGGAGGCCTGAATCTGGAATGACCATGTAGAAGAGGTCAAAGGTCAAGAAGACCAAAGCCCCCCCCAGCTTGGTATCAGTCGACAAAAACCAAAGCTGAAACCAAAGCAAACACAAATTCTCTGTTTGCACAAATAAAAAGCGTGTGTTTCATCGCAGAGACACTCCGTCTCTTTAATGATTCGTCACATAGCGTCGGACCGTGGCGAGCCGTGCCGCGCCGTGCCGAGCTGCGCCATTTGCAAGGCAAAGCCAGTCACGCTGGGCTGCAAGTAAGTCACTGAGTGTGACGCGCTCGTCTGTGACCTCGATGACAAAACTCTGATCCCAGACACGTTCAGAGCCGCGCATTCAAACATGACAAGTTTGCATGAGGACACGCTTGTGTGATACGAGGTTAGATGGAATAAATAAATTCTGTTTCGTTGCCTTCAGGTCAAAGGTCCGCCCCCTGAAGAAAATCGCATGTTGGGTTCCGTTAAATCCGTCCTGGCGTCAGCAGTCAGCATCATTACTGCCGCTGGGCCGCAGAGCAGATGAAGGAGGGGGATTCCAGCCAGAAATAGATCCCACATGCAATAAGAAATAAGTCATTACTACTGATTTTCATGTAGGAAATGCCTTTTCTGTCAGTGGCTACCACTTTCACAGGCCTAAAAATCCCTCAGAACATTGTTTAAGATGCAAAATGTTCATATCACAACCTGGTCTGATGTTTGGGGCAGCGGCCGGAGCAGGACGCCGTGTTATTGGCCTAATGAGGCTGCCGGTGGGAACGCTCAGAGAAATCTGCTTCTTTCCCCCATCAACGCAGGCTGTTTGTCGTCTGGCTCCTCCGCTCTTCCTCTCCACCAGACCTAAAGCATGTTTTGCTCTTCATGCTCATGTTTTCTCGGCTTCACTCGTCTCTCTGTTGTCTGACGCCGAACCCCCCCCCATCACCCCCCCGCCCGAAAACACCCCCTCCAAACAAGCAACCAGAGCAATTACAGGCCACATAAACTCGACACAACCTCTGAAGCAGTACGAACATATTTCCTCTTTTATTTACAGTCCTTTTCAAATGTTAACATTTTGTCGCTATAACTTTAGATCAGGTTGGCATTTGTTCTCATTAAAATAAATTGGCACAAGTAAAACATATGTAGACAAAAGTTTATTTACACCATACAACATTTCGGGTTTTTTTTTTTTTAAATATTTTATACAGAGCTGCAGATGAGAGAGCTTGCTGGGGTCCTTCAAGCAGATTCTGCAGTATTAAAGTTGTGAAATATATTATTTATATAAAAGTGAGTATTATCTTTATTGCATTTAAAGCAATGAAGAATGTAGCCTGACAAACATTCATTTTAATATGACAGAAAAAAATCCTCTTTGCCTTTCATGTTTTCTTTTTATATTATAAAGTAAAAAGTGTAGTAATGGCCAAACAGACTGTTATAAACTTTTTAAAAACCTGCATAAATATGTACATTGTGCTCCTGGATCCAGTTTTGTCAAATCCAAAAACCGGACCCAACGAAGCTGGGACCACATGGCATGTTTGCTTTGTGAGGTGGAATCAGTCGGGATCACTGGAAATTTTTAAGCCAATTCCTCAACAGATACTTTAAACACATGATGGTAAATATTGTACACCAGGCTGCCCCACACTAAGTACACTAGTGAGAATACAAAAAAGTAACACCGATCCCCCCTTTTCATTGTTTTTTTTTTTTTTTAATGTTATTTTATTATACTCTCTTAATCTCCACAGTCCTTATACTGTATTGGCACATACTGTAATGTCCCTGCCACGCTCATATTCTCCAGATATGTATGCCAAGGCTTCGAGAAAAGTCTGTAGCTTGTTTCAGTGCAAAATGCATCTCTGTCCACCTCTCTTTCCTCTTTGCGTGTTTTTTTTTTGTTTTCCTGCTCCTCTCCTGCGCCCTCTAGACTTCAGTCTGAAAGTCTCCCTCCTGGACATCTAAGGGTAGGTTGACACACTTTTCCCACTCGGCGGGTGTCATCTCCAGCGAGTCCTTGGTGTCAGATTGTAGTACATTCATAGTGGCGTAATTCTGGTACTCGCAGGCCGGATTGTAGCTTTCCCACGGGTTCTTGTTGGGCATCGTCTTGTCCTGTGAAAGAGGCCAGGAGGGGTGTGATATTAGTGGCGTGACACCCTCTGCAGCGAGCAGCTTTCCTGGGTGCTAAGTTCATTCGAAATGGCATTACAGGAAGCCCTACCCTTCGCTAATTCACCAACAATGGCTCGATGCTGTGGAACTCTTCAAATAATAAAAGAGAACGGCGGCGTGTTCAATGCCATCATGCTCGCATTATTGCTGCACAAATTGTGTCTTTTCCCGGCGCTCACGACCATGTGCAATTTTACGGGCCTCGCATGTCAGGAATGCATCTGCTGCTTTTATTCACAGTCCCTCAGACTCAACCTCACATAAGGGAGAGGAGCTGCTCCCAGCCAGGGACTTAAAACCCATACTAACGTGTGCAGCCAGCTCTGTGGTATATTTGAAGAAGGGAGGGAATAGAAAGAAAAGAACAGGGGGAGTGAGAGTGTGCTGTAGTTATCATTTACCACAGGAAAGGACTCGCGCTGGTAACTAAGCAACGAGCCGCATGTTACAATGTGCTTTAGCGTTGATTAAAATACGAGTGAGGAATGTCATTACACGCAGCCAAAACGCCCGCCGCTGGTCTCTCCCTCCCGGAACAGTTCGCCTGTATTTGTTCGCCGGCTCCGTCTCTATTTGCTGCGTTCAGCGTGGCAAACATGGCCGCCTGTCTGCAAGGCGCTGACAAAGCCTGGCATTGTCTGCCGCTCCAGCCAGGTGTGGAGACAGATAGTGGGTCTTTTGAGTCGCCGTGAGGTCGAAAAGTATTTCTGACTGAAAAAAAAAAACAAACCCTAAAACAACCACCACCACCCTCCCACCCCACACAGCTGCAATAAAAGGGTATAAAAACGTAAGGGGAGCGTGAGGGGGGGGATTTAGATGTCGGGTAAATAATATTAAATAATCTGCCATGCATTAATGGGAAAAAAAATGATGGGGTTGCTAGGTAGATAAATGTGCATGTAAATGAAGGTGCATTCATGACCTTGCATTCGAATGGATGCACTCTTTGAGACCGGCCTTCTGTGCTTTATGGAACGGCCCGCCCTCCCCCAGCCGTCTTTGACAGCTAATGGCCGGCCTACCGGAGGATCGCGGGAAGTTTCAGCTGGACAACTGTTCATTTGAAAAATCACACGTTCTGTGTTCCACACCAGATAAACGTGGCTGGCTTGAGCTGGGCGTGGGGGGGCAGCGCCGCCCTCACCAGGTTTCCTATTACTCCACCTGGTGCCCATATTAGATATGTCTCAATAACCAGTCCAGGTTTGAGATTTCTGATTCATTTCTGGAACACTCTCATTTTTCCTTTCCTGGTGTGCATGACTTTCTGCAATGGCAAGGGTTTTCGCTTTGGTATCGACAGCCAATAATGGAAATGCATCCTTCTCTCCGCCCCCTCCAACTCTGATCAATGTGTTAGTGTCATGGCGGTTGACTTCTAGGCCAGGTCTGAAACAAATCTACTTGCCTCTGCACATATACAAGTGACTGTCGCAGTAAAGGAAACACCAAGACAATTAATAAAACTTAACTTGGAGTCATTATTTACGCTTTTGTTAGCATTAAAAACACTTTGTAATCAAATCCTAAAGCACCCAATCGTTCAACGTGCGTCCCCACCACGCCCGACCGACTCCTCGGGTTTCCTTTACTCGAAAAGTTCGTACAAAATATATATGCAGTTAAGCCTGAATAAACAATGGAAAAGAAATGCTCAAAGTGGAAAAAAAGGCGTGTCTGCAAACTAATTCGGAGCCTCAATGGAGAAATCAGGATGTGAAATGTGCGTATGACTAGGAGGGCGTCCATTCTGAAAACCAACATGTAGCTAATAGGTGTCAGAGATGGAGGAGGACAAAAATGGAGATGGAAGTGTTGCCCTGTTTGTCAGCTGACAGCCTTGCTTTTACCTTCACTGCGCAGAATGGCAATAAATCTCTAAGTCAAGGCTGTGGAACTCCAATAAGCTTAAGAGGCACAACAGGTACTAATAAATCAAACAGCAAACACAAGTGTGAAACTGACTCTACACGAAAAAAAAGGAAGGCACGGGCTACACATGGTTCTTTTTACATACTGTACCTCAAAGTCCAGGTCAGAATATCTTGATTTTCGTCTCTGAAAAATATGAACAAAAAAAAAAAGGAGTTTAGTATAAATTTAAGGCAGTAATTATATGTGTGCATGGTTTGTGTTAGGGTGCACCTCTAGGGAGCTCATTGATATTGTCGATCCTGTCTCGCTTCGCGAAAGCCCTGCGCTTTCCTCCATTTCGGCCAGGAAGTTCTTCACGGCCGTGCGCGGTTCGAAGGGCAAGTTCTGCATTTGCTCCGGCGCGCTCGGGTAATGCTGCTCCAAGTTCACATTCATGTGGTCCATGCCCGACGGCCCGATGTTGAAGTCGGGGCTCATTTTGCAATGCATCAGCCTCTCGTGCTGCAGCGCGTCCATGGGGATGTTCATCTTGGAGTCGTCTTTCAGGAGGGTGGACGCGTTGCACGGCCCCGACACCGCTGCCGCCGAGGCGCGAGGCATCACTATGTAGTCGGTCTCCATCATCTGGGCCGCCACCGGGTGGCCCTCCATGTCGTGCTCGCTCTGCCGCATGGTGTCGTCGGTGCACAGGTAAACGGTGCGGCGCATGTCGGCGTTGCTGTCAGCCATGCACTGCTCCTTGAGGTCGCCCACCCCCATCGGCATGTGGAGAGCCGAAGGCTGGATAATTACTTTGGACATGATGTTGCCGGGCAAGGTGGAGTAGTTGAGACCCTCGGGGGCCTTCTCCTCTTCCTCATCGTTGAGGGAAATGCGCGACAGTTTCCGGTGATGGTGGCGGCGCGACAGGAGCCCATGTCTTTGTGAAGTGCTGCAGGAGAGAAACCACACAAGGATTCGGCTCAAATTCTCAGCTACTGGAGCATCTCTGGCATCGCTCATCAGCTTCAGAAGAATGATCACAGGAGGGAGAAAATTCGAATCAATAGGAGCCGATTCCCAGAGGAGGCGCTGCTGCACGACGGGATAAATAAGTGTGAACATACAGGTTTAAGTGTGTGATTACAGCAAAATGCAAAAGGGCTGGACTCAGTCTCCAGAGAGCGCAACAGTAAATAATTTGTTCTTCCTAAATTACCTCCCGCTTCTATACATTTAACTCTCAGCCCTCCAACCAAGCAGCATTTTAATCATAGCGTCTGTTTACAAAAGGGCTCCTCGGTGACAGTAAATACCAGGCTTTTTGCCCCAAATCTCAGACGTTAAAGCAATATGAAACTCAATCTTTTTCTAAAGATTTAAGCTCCTCTCTGCAAACAACACGAGGTCCTTGTGCGTTTCTCTCCAACTGTGCCTGTTTTTTGTCTCAGTCTGGTCATCATTTATAAATGACACCCGTCTCTGTCCACTACGGACGTGCAGATCTCTTTGTCCGGTAAAAAGCTGCCTGTCTGATCTCCCTGTGTATCCCGCCTGCTCTGTTATTCCCTCTGGATGCCATTCAAGATGTTGTTTCTCTTTCTCATTGGTCTGGAAGGAACTGGAGCGAGACGAGGCTCACTCTAGCTTCATCAAATCAAACTCTTCTCCGATGAGACGCAGCTGAGGAGGAAGAAATCTTTCATTCTTGCTAATTCCAAGACATTAAGACAAAGCAAAGCCTCCCAAAATACAACCCTCCGTTTAGGAATTCAACACATTTTGATCTATTTACCAAGTTTACCTTCCAGAGGGTGGGGAAAAACAAGCTGCTTTTGCACCAAATCCCTAAAAATAAAGTAAATATCCAACAGCTCCCTTTGTACTATTTTGTTCTCAGATTAAAGTGGAGCTTTTTGGTAGCAGCAAACATTCACGTGGGGATTGTTGTCGGCCGTTATGTAAGCTCAGCTATTTTCCACCGGCTCACTTTTATAACATGCTGCAAGAAGCAAAAGCCGGTTTAAGACGAGGCCGTTCTTTACCTGATCGGCAAGCGATGTCCACATCTTTCTCAAAGTCCGTCTGGAAGTAAAGAAGAACAGTTATACAGAACGCCTCTGACAGGCTTGTGTTCACAGGATGAGTGTCCTCGTTCTTTTAAAAGGCCGGACTCTTTTCTCAGAGATCTTAGAGAGCATATCGATGCAATAAACACAGCGCTGCCATTAGGACCTTCTGCTATTCCTGTCTGAAGAATAGATGGCAGATCTCTGCAATGATGGTGGCTTTATTGTCAGTTTCCTGGTAAAAGAGTAAAAAAGAAAAAAAAGGCAGTGGGACAAATCCTTTATGGCGCCGAGAGAGGAAATGAGTGGGCGGCATGGCAACCGTGGCGAGGAGCTAAATCAAATAGAGCCGAACATTTGATTCTCATTTCCAGGAGGAAAAGGAAGTCCCCACTGTCTGGAGAATTCTGCACCTCAGCGAGGCACGATGCAGCTTTAAAAAAAGGTGTTGGAAACAAAAGATTGCTGAAATGATGGAGGATCAAATCTCTAGAGATAACCGGGGGGAAGTTCCTACCATGATCTGAGCGTGGCCGTTGGGGAAAGTTCCTGTTGCGTCACCGCTGATTGGGTCCTGGCAGTTTCTGAGGCGGCATCTGAAAGCATCCTGCACCTGGGGAGGAGGGAGGAGGGGCAGGTGTTGTTGTTGCAGCCAGGACCGGGAGGAACAGGGCGGGGTCGTGGCTTGAGGCCCCGTGTCCTACCTCTCTGCGCAGGATGCAGTGCACCATGACGATGACGAAACCCTGCAGCGAGTCGAAGACGGCGAAGAGGATCTGAAAGAGGATGGAGCGCTTGTCTGTCATGGCGAGCACTGCCGACATCCAGGTGAGAGCCAGCAGGGGCAGGACCACACAGGAGCTCCAGAGAGACGCCCTGAGAAGAGGAAAGGAGGGATGTAAGAAAAAGGACCGCTGACTCCGTTTTTGACCCAGCGTGCGCACGTTTACGCTGAAAGAACATCGATTTCGCCTGCAGAGCGCAGGTGGACGTGCAGAGGCTCCCCGCAGCTTTGTCCTATTGATTGTGACACCCTGACAGACACTTACATTGCGTTGCTGGCTGTTGTTGCTGACAAAGCGGTTGTTGATACAACACCACATTTGGCACACTTGAGAGTTAATCCTGTGTGCGGCTCGCTCATCTGTCTGTGGGACACAAGGACAAGAGCATGACAAACCGCCGCCTCCACCCGGAGTTTTCACCACCCCCCCGCCCTTCATATTAGCAGAAAGCGCCGGCGCGTGGGGGCGTTTCAAACAGTTTTCATCTCGGACTGATTCCGCCGACTCTCCCGAGAGAGAGATCTGACCTCTTTATGTTTACTCCTCATTTCCGTTTCAACGGCAGAGAATAAAAGGAGGTCTGCATCTTCATATGTGTAGGAAAAATCAAAGCACATTTAGAATTTCATCAGTGCAAGTGAAGAAGAAAAAGGAGGTACTAACAAGGACGTGCTGTCATACCCTGCACGGTGCTTCAGCTTCTTGTCCAGTATGCCATCTCTGGACACTAGCTTATTAAACACCAATATACCGATCACCATGTTCACCTGTCGGCAGAGGGAAAAAAACAGCAGTCGGGATGAAAGCGTCGACATTGTCAGTCCCGAGTGATCATGCTACAGCCCACTATTATATTTCCCCCTCATCTGGATTCTCCGTCCCCACTGAGATTTGACCTCTGGCATCGATTATTTGTACATCTCCGTGACATCTGAGCCGACAGTCGGGACGTGTCCTTGGTACTCCATCCTTGAAAGTCCACCCGGCACCAAGCGGTCAGTTGGGATGGGCCCGACAGGACTTTGTCCTCTCAAAGACACCTTCTGTGACCAGTAATGGTCTCCAAAAACTAGAAACGCTGAGAGAGGATCTACGCTCACATATTTGGGGATGTTGGTAGTTCAGAGAGCTGAACACCAAACGGGCGAAGGGGTTCTTCTACAGCTCGCCAGAGAACAGAGGGTTCCCTGGTGGAAGGCGCTCGCTGTCCTCTCGCTGTCCCCTCTCGCGCACAGACAGCAATTTGCATAATCACGGCGTTTTAGTAGCGTTCTCCGTACAACAATGCAAATGCCAGATGAATCAAATACCCCGGTATATTAAGTTCTGAGCAAATGTAGGGGATAAATATTTCATATCTCTGGAACTACACTCAGCACCATTATGCTAAAAAGAAGGGAATTACTTGTGCACATTGCCTGTTGGGATGCTAATTAGTTTAACTTTGAAACTTTGAGCGTCTTCCTCCTCTCGGGCATTTTCGTGCCATCATTTTCACAATTCACAGCAGAGTGCAGCCTCCCAATTAATACTGCTGCACTGAGGCTTGCACAGTATGGTGGGGGTTTTTTTTGTTTTTTTTTTAAGCTCTAAAACAGTATAACTGGTCATTATGAAGAATATATGGGTATAAATAATGCAGAATAAGCCCTAATTGTGCATTTTTCTGTGTTTTTGCTACACTTTGATGGCTGAATCTTACCAAAACAACAGCAGCTGCAGGTCCAACAAAAGCATACAGGAGCCCACCCTCCAAAGACAGCCAACAGCTGCAGGCAAGAAAAAAAGGAGGAAAAGGGAAATAGTTAACTCCTACCAAGACATTAGCTTCCAAGTTAATGGCGCACACCAGCGTCGGGTTGCATTCCCCAGCCATCAGGGGAGGAGCGCCATATGCTGCACCTTTGTATCCAAAGTTTCGCAGGATAATAAAATGCTACAGAGATTTTAAGCAGTGTTTATGTGCACGCTATCCAGCAGGGACACAACTCACATGAAATTGGGGTCTTGCTGTGCGGTTCTAAAATCGTAGTTTACGGAACCGCTCTAAGCCGCTTCAGAAGCGCGTTTATCACAACGCCCTGCTGTAACCACGAGGCAAGAGGCAGTGATGATGATCAAAGTGATTCCAATACTTACTATAAGGGTGTCCCGTAGCCCTTTGTTTTGGTGAATCCCATTGAAACGGCGACCACTAAAGCGGGCAAGCCTTCAAAAAAAAAAAGAAAAAAGAAAAAGATCAATCAATACTTACTGGAGCTGCTCGCTGTAGGGGAAGAAAAAACATCTGATTCAATGCTTCACAGCCATTAAACAAAGTGCAGCTCCATTCACTCTGTTAGACGATACCGCTCAGGGTACGTGATCAACTATATGCAGATCAGCAGTTTGGTCATCAAACTGTGCAGCATTCCATTAGGAGGCGGAGGAGCGCAGACTGCACCGCTCTGACAAGATGGCAGTGAGCGCAGAGCACGTAGTGAAATCTTATCACTGTACCGGAGGAAATCCTCAACATCTTTCAGTGAAATCATTGTAGTTGGGTTTTTTTTGTTTACACTAATGGCCTCGTCCTCGCTGCTGTGTGCTCTGAATATTAAGGCCTCTTTTCTTTTAGAGTGGCGCTGGCAGGTGCTATTGATGTAATCAGTTTCCTGGTGGCTTGAGGCAAAGGCCCCGCAGCCATCCAGCGCCCTGGGAGCGGCGAGCGCGCGCCGGCATGAGACGTAGCGCTTCGAAAACAGCCTGAATTATGCCACACCAGGTAGAGGCGTGCCGCTGCAAAAACCAGTGACAGGAGGTTCTTTTGCCATCATCTGCAGATTACGCTAACTGTTAATGTATTTACATTAACGACGATCTTGATTACCTTCTGTTTGGGTTGGTTTCTTTTCTTTAAAGTATCTTAGGCTATTGCAAAAAAAATACCTCTGTCCTATTTTGCAGCAGAACAGAAGCACTGCAATGACTAAGAGAGCCTTGTTTGTTGCTAGGTAACAAGCAGAATAAGAGTGGGCTCTTTCATAATCAAATTGATTTTTTAATGCAGGGATTTTTACTGGACTGTCAGAAGAAGAAAAAAAAAACCTCAGTGACATTTATCAAGTAACAGTTGAAATCGAAGCCCATCACACGTTGATGGATGCCTCGGCTCCCTGTTCATTCAGATGTGTTTAATCGACATTAGGTTTTCTTTCTTTCTTTCTTTCTTTCTTTCTTTTTGCTCCTGTGATATACAATCAGAGTCACTGGAGCGTTCATGGTCTGAGAGTGGAAAGTTCTTGTCATTTTCATTTTATCATCCAGTATGACATAAGGCTCATCCTGAAAGTCCGGATGGAGGTTTGTGTGCTTTTCTTTCGCTCCGTTTCTTCGTGCGCTTATGAGACGAAAGGTTATCTAACCCTGTGGGAGTGGGGGGATAAGTCTGCCTCCCACATACTACCCCCGTTTCTCCGTCTCCCAGGGAGACGGAGAATGGAGAAGCGCGGTTCCTTGCCCACCTTTGCTTATGGACCTTGGGAAAGCGTTACTCACCCCAGCCTAAGCACAGGAAGCGCTTACGGATGAGCCGCGTCCGAACCTTCCCGGTCACCGCCATGTAGGACTGCCAGGCCTCTGTGAGAACCCAGCAGAAGGACGCCAGGAAGAAGAAGTGGAGAAAGGCCGTAGTCATGATGCAGACGCCCTGGTGACGCAAGAGAAAGGAGCCATTGAAGGAAATCGTCTGCTAAAATGATCAAAACCTGTAGCAAAGCTCCAGTGAAAACAGAACCCCTCAGCACGTCTTCACCACCGGCCCTCATTAGTAGGCTGGAGATCCCACCTGAAGGCACGTGAGCCAAGGTCAACTCTTTTACACCAACGGGGGATTAACAAACCACAACCACAGTCTAAACGATACAAAATGCAGACCTCACAGGCGGCAGATCGCACCCAGACTCCGCAATGTAGCGGCGCTTCGGCCCCATTCTGACGCCTTTAGGGTGATGAGGGGTGAGATGGGATTGTTTGGAAGAGGATTAGAAATACAGACGTGTCCTCAAAAAATTGGGTCTGTCTGCACCGCCGTTTAGGAGGCGAGGAATTAAACGCCTTTCTTTCAGTAAAGACTGTTTGCCGCCTGCAGCTGTAGACACGTGAGCGGCGCCGCACGAAGAGGCGGAGACGGACATGTGTCATCCCACCTGCGGTCGACCACAGTCATATTTCCCAGATATCTGTGTAAGGGCTGCTAAATTCAGTTTGCCCACACTCAGGAGGGATATTACCGCTAATTATGTGACTTTACTTTATACGGTTTTCCTGGCCCACTGGTCTCGCTTGCTTTCCAACATCGGAATCAGGGAGAACCGCTCCTCCTGCGCCGCCAGTAGGCCTCTCATACCTGCTCCAAAGACGCCAATGTCACACTTGAGAAAAAAACCTGGTTCGTACGGCGTGAGTCACTGTGGATTCAGGTTAATCCAACATTTATGTAACCGTACCTCTGGCCAGTCGCTGACAGCCAGGCTTTGTTACCGCGGCAACATCAGCGTCCTCTTTTAGAGGATGAAGACCTCCTTAGTTCTACTTTGGTGCTCTAAAACTGCCTCATGTGGTCGGTGGTGACCCTTTTGTGGCAGGCTGTCATGCTTAGCTGGAACATTTGTTTTCTGTGATGGATTTTAGATGGAGCCCAAACCAAGTTATGCACCTACATCCTTCAGGGAACTACGGAAAGCGATTGGTACCGAGTATGGAACAGCTGTGCTGCACTGTGGCTGACTGTAGCTGTCCAAGGTGCTGAACACAGGTCAGCCTAATATTTGGTTTAGATCCCAGTGTGTTTGGGTTTAGATCCCAGTGTGTTTGGGTTCACTGAGTTCCCTGTCATCATTTAAGCCTCATTAGTGCTGCAGAATATGAAAGAATGCATTTAAACACACAGGATTTTACAGGCTGAGGCTGAACAGTGACAACTGCGCACATAAAAATGTTACCACTGGAGTTTATTCGGCCCTTTGGAAAGGCAAATGCTGGGAGACGGTGAAGGCGCTGTGCTCGTATCCATGGAAACAGAAGACTGAAATATTGCAGCACTGATATATGTGATTTTAGGTGTAGGAGAGTAAGTGGGAACGCGTCAAGTTCAGTTCAGTAGTGGCAGAGGCTGACATCTGGCGTGGTCGAGCCTGAATCGTCTCCCCGCTGTGTGTGTCTGAAGAGCAATTTTGCTGAAGATTTTCAGAAATTTGAACCTGTCAGGGCCACAACATGTTTATTATGACTGCTGCAGCGCCCCTGCTTTCCACAGTTGTTAGGAGATGTCATGAAGTTTATTTAGTAATGTAGGATCCGTAGTAACGCAGTGGGGAAGGAAAGAAAATGGCTACCTTCATGGTCCAATGAAAACCTGGACCATATAATTGCCTTCTCACCCATCTCTACTCTGTTTTAATAAGCAAAAGTAAATTTCAAGCATGAACCAGCAGCTTTTTAAACAGGTACACAGGGTTAATCAGTTTAACCGCCACTCTGTTGGAGCAGGATGATCGATCGCGGTCGTTACGGTTGCTTCTGCCGAGGGAGGAGGTCACGTGACAGCAGCAGTTTGTTTGTCTTTCCGTGAGCAAATGATCTCCAAGGGTTATGGAGAGATTTTTTTTGAAGTTGCATATATAAGCATGACAAAGAACAAAAGAGAAGCTCTGGCAGGCAAGGGAAACACTGACTTCCTGTTCCCACTGGACACCTCCACACTGAAGAGCTGATTTCTGTTAGACGATGAACAGGGCCGAATCTACAGGAGTGGAGCCAATTAGAAGCCCTTCTTACAAGAGATGTAAGAGGAGTCAGGCTGTGTCAGGAAGTGTGGCAATTAAAGCCACACAGTGGCTGCTTTCTCTTTTTGCTAGCCTGGCGCTCGAACACTGGGTTCCTTCATATGTCTGATCAAACAAATGCAATATTTATCAAACATTATCACAGCAGCAGGGACACGGCCTCAACAAACAAGGCAGCGCTAGCAATAAAGCTGGCTTTTATCCGCAGCCTTGCGGACACCTAAAGTAACACGTGTAGCATCAACACGAGCTAACCGACGCCTAGATGCAGAGTCGGTTCGGTTTAAAAGGTGCTGCAACTAAAACTTACCAATCAGCAGACAACCTGAATATTCAGATGGGCTGTATTTACCGAATGACCGAAGGAAACGTTGAATTGAAAAGGCATCTTTGGCGGGTGTCTCCGAATCCCGCCTAATCTCTGCAGATCTCACAGACAAATATCTTGTTAGGAGCGTGCCAAGTGATTATTTTGCGCTAAGTGGCGGTCCTCATAATCAAGAAGGGCGACGAGAGGAGCCTTAATTAAATCAGACGAGGCTTAAAATCCGCATAACTTTCTAAAAAAATGGCCTGAAGCGTCCCTTATCTACATTTTCTGTGGGCCCCATAGATGCACAACATGACTTCATTATTCAGTAACAGGACCAGCGTAGTTTTAACCGATTCCTGTCAACGTCAGATGATCTAGTTTTTCCCGTCTTTCCTCCTGCTTTTTGTCCTAATGTGTCTGTTTTCCTTCTGATCCATTTGTTACTCCTGGCTGACTGTCCACTGAATCCAGGGAACTTAATGGGAGAACGCGGCGTGATTTATGAGCAGGGTCCCGTCCCATGTGAGCCCCCTCCCCTCCCGCTGCCGGTGGGTCCATCTGCTCCCAGAGCGAGCCAGACATGTACAGTGCAGCCTAATGCTGCAGAGCACCCACAGCTCTTCCCAGAACCCTTCTCTAAAAGCGTTTCGGCCAAAGGTAAAGGTGGTTACACAATAAAGCAGCGCGTGACGGCGCAGCGCTGCCAAGCGACGGGGGGAACGAGCGTCTGCGTGGGCAGCTTGTAAATCCCAACGACTGTTTGCCAAATAGACTTTTACATTAGCCACTTGTTTGCTGGCTGCTCTGCAAACCAGACGCAGGAAGGGCTGCCGTTTTATTGGATGCGGCTGCTTATCGCTACGCGTTGCAGATGTGAGTCCCGCTGACGGCGGCGGGCCGAAAGCCCCGCCTTCGCCGACGCCTCAAACAACGAGCGCGAGGGCGGTAAAACGACGCGGTCCTGTCCTTGCGTTGTCCCGCGTCTCATCTGTTCTCTGTCGCGTGACGCATCACCTTCCATTAACGGGGCAAACTCCCCTCCTCCGTCCTCACTCACGACCGGCACCTTTAATTGCAATCCAATAGTGTGACTGTCTCTGTGCCAGACCGGGGTTGTCTCAAGTTTATCAGGGGACAATGTCCAAAGGAAGACGAGTGCCAGGACACAGTGTAACCTCATCTTATAGAATCATTAGAAACACTTAAATCTCTATTTGGATGACATATAGAAAATCTTTCTTTGCTGGGCAGGAGGCGAGACGGGCGCTTCGCCTGGAAGAGGCTAACTGTCGCGTTCCCACTTTTGTCCTCCCAATTACGGAGACAACACCGGGCAGACGCGTGGTGCCGATCGGCTGAATAAAGGAACTCTGTGTACCCTGACACCCACGGAACCTGTGGGCTGGTGCCATTTCAACAGCCACGCTGGGAAAAACGGCACTCGTCTCTGCGCTGCACCATTATCGTGACATAAACTCAAGGATTTCTAAAAATAGACAGCAGGACCTCCAAGCACCGGTACTCACCATGTTGTGGGTCTGCGTTTGTCCCACCAGGATCAATATGTTGGAGCAGACGATGGACAGGCAGAAGTTGAGCAGGATGATGGATCGTTCCGAGCGGATGTATCTGTGGAACAATGGCAGGGAGACGGCGGAGGCCGAGTCAGTGTCATTGATCTACGTGGGGCGGGGTCAAACCCAACGCCGCGGCGCGGTTGCGGCTCTTGGCCCCTCAGAGTGCAATTACCTCCATAGCACGGCGTAGATCACCGCCAACGTGATCAGGGCGAGGCAGGAGAGCCCACAGCCCACGATCAGCGTCACAGATGGAACCCCTGAGTACTCCATGGTCTGTGGGGGAGACGGAGCGAGTCAGAGGGAGCGGGGGTTGGGGTGGGCGTTCAGTTCTGACATAGAACTTCGCCTGTTGACCTCCCAGTGAGAGGAAGCACAAACAGCAGGAGCACCCATCGCGTTTGCCGTCACACAGCTCCTGAACTGCTCAGGCTGAGGCCTGTGAACTGCTTTCCCTGCGTGTCTCACTTCCTGGTGTTTGCTAATGCAGAGGCTGCTGTCTGCACGCTGTCTCACTGGTAATTAGTCCATCGTCTTCGGAGATCACAGCGTTCTAGCGCTTTTACAACCTTCTCGTCTGAAAACAGCAGACAGAGGCTGTTTCTGTCAGCGTGTGATGTCAGCAGAGGAAGCAGCATCATGCAAATTGCATCTCTCCCTCTAAGCCAATATGGCTGATGTAAAGAGCAGATACCTAGGAAATGACACACATGCACACACACACACACACACACACACACACACACACTTACACAGGTATAGAAATCATCCTTGTAAGCAGGAACTATCCTACAAAATCTCCTTTTGCTTCTGAGCTTTTTAATACGATTAGCACTCCAAGGATTCAATTTCCATTGGCGTCCCACACACACACACACACACACATACACACAGCAGCTCTCCTTTACGTTGGCCTATAAAAGGCAGACCGAATAATACATCAATAGGCTACTTACTATTTCTCTGGGTTGCTGAGCCAAAATGGCGAAGGTAGACACAGGATCACATAAGCATTTTGTATGGGATGCATCTGTGAGCACCGTTTTACATCCTTTTGTAGACCAGGCTCCCCAAGAATCGTTCCTACAACGAGAAGGCAATTTAGATGGCGCACTCGCACGCACGCACGCACGCACGCTCGCACACAGCGCTGCTCAGATTTCCGATCTGATTATTCGTCCACACCAACCGGCTGATCTGCGATATGTTAGATGAAAAAAAGCACAAAACAATAAAAAGACATCGGCAGTGTGGCACCGAGCGGCGCTTGGAAGCTGATGGAGAGGCAGAGACGCGGAGGAGGAGGAGGAGGAGGAGGAGGAGGAGGAGGAGGAGGACGCGCGGAGCTCTCCAAGCAGACCGCTGATCGATTCACTGTCCGCACATAAACAGCAAAGAACTGCGATCCAAACGCCATTCCCGTCCCAAAAACACGCACATACTCACCTGTTTCCCTGCGCGCGACGCTCCTCTCCGTTCCCAAAAAAACCGACCCTTTCCACCTATTTTTCCCACCCTGCTCGGCGTCGCGTTTTCTCCGTTTTTCTTTTTCTTTTTTTTTTTTTTTTTCCGCGATTAGGATGATATTTACTCCCCGAACGCTTTAATTACCAGCCTTTCTAAGCTTCCTTAGGGGGATTTTCACCCTGGAAACGGTAGACAGCGTCAGATTGATACTCTGGTCCTCTCTGCTGCTGTGGGGGGGGGAGGGGGGGGAAGGGGGGGAAGGGGGGGATAGGGAAAGGAGGGGAGGGGACGAGGGGGGGGAGGGGACGGGGGAGGGGAGGGGCGGGGGGGGGGCCCCCACCCCACCCCCGCCGCTCCTCGCTTCACACCATCAGCAGGTGAAAGCAGAGGAGCGCTCCTCTTCCTCTCCCAAACGCCTCTGTCTCACGTTTCATATCTCAGAGCAAGAAAACCACAACATAAACTGCGCGGTGAAGTCACGACACGCGCAAACTTGGGTGACGCCAGCATGCGGCTGCGCCGAGGTCGCGCTTTGCCGCAACACGTTGAGCCCTTTATTAGAATGCGGGTCACAGTCACGCATCACACCTGTTGTGGTGCAAAACAGCCTCCTGCATTCACACTCTGCAGCCCGCCTGATGACAGATAAAACTCTGACATGTGGGCATAATTAGTGCGTCCCTCGTGTCACATGATCAGTACGGAAGCAAGCAAATTGACGGACAACATCTCGATCTTGATCTGGACCGCAGATCCTCCAAACCAGAGACCTCAGGAGGGTCAGCCACCATTCTGGGTCAGAGGAAGGGATCTGGATGACTGGCTTTGGTGAAGGACGGAGGTGCAGCTCTGCAGATGCTCACACACCCTCGGCAGTGCTTTAGGACTTTGTTATGCATATTCATTCTATTGTCCTGTTTCATTTTGAATATGAAAAATAACCTGAATAATTTACAAAGTAGTGTCAGGATTTCATTAATTGAATTATTCCCGCAGTTTTAATCAGACGTATGTTTGTTTCCACTCATGTCTGATATCCCGTGTTTATTCTCTTCCATTTGTGCTCACTTTGATCACAATTAATTTATTCTTTTTTCCCATTTTGTGGAGGTTGTGTACTCTCTTGTGTCTTATCCTGCCTTCCTTTTATTTTTTTTTTTTTTTGCCCTGCTCCTTTTTTTGCTCCCTTCTGGTCTTTATTTTCGATCACTAGCTCCTGTCTGAACTATGATTTCATCTTTGACCTTTATGGTGACCATCCTTCAGTCGTCAGCAGTAAAATCCTGCGTCTCGAACGCAGAAGCTGCGAGGTTGACAAATAAACTCTTCCATTTGGGATGCAGTAGCGAATGCTCACTTCTGGGAAACACCTGAAGTAACTTTGAAGCGTTCTCCACCGTGGAGTCGATAAGGGTTTGCTTCTTTTCTGAGAGGAGCTGACGGAAGTGTGTCCCACATCGGATTGTGATCCAATTTGATCCTATTTTTAGGACGTGACAGCGGAGTCACATAAAAACAAAACAAAACCAAAATCTCAGCAAAAGAGAAACAAGCTGTGTCAGAGCTTGACCCAACAGAAAACCCTAAAAGCTCTTTGAGTGCATCACAAGCCTACATCAGCTTAGCCAGCTGCCAGCCGTGGGGCTCCGAGGGGCCCTCGGGCTGTGCACCCTCCTCAGGCTGACACCCTCAGGTGGGCAGAAGAGGGCCGAGGAAGCACTGGGAAAACTATTCCATCAGACCCGCGTCTCGCGATGACAGATGAGTAACTCAGGCCTGTGGGCCTTGCTGACGCGCTAGATCTCGTGCACAGTCCTGTTCAGGTGTACAGCAGACGCCACGGCGGCGGCCGCAGCTGCTGTTTACAGCGGCTCACATCCTGTGCTGTCAGAGGAACTTCCGCCTGACAGCTAATGGACGCTTTCTGTTTCCTCATCGGGCCATCACGGCTCCTCGCTGGGCTGAAGGTTGTGATTATTGCAAACAGCGGCCATGTTGTTTCATCTGGCCGTCTGAAGAACGCAGGGAAAACCCCGACTTCTGCTGCTTCATCCATCAAAAATGAGGAAATGAATCATCCCCACATAAAATTACTAATGAATTTAACCATCTTTTTTCCCAATCTAAAGGACTGTCAAAAGGACTGTCACCAATGCTCAGCACTGTTTTAACAACAGAGGGAACGAACCCGGCAAATAATTAAAACCTGAGAAGAAAACTGAGGCCGGAAGTGAACGCTTCTGATTCATCAGCTGCAGAGGAATTTTAGAAAACGAGTGTGGCTGAAATATTAAATAGATTATTAGGGAAAAATACTGCCATGTGAACCGTCTGATAGCCATTTAGGACTGGACTTTTGTCAAAAACGCAGCTTTTTTTCGGCTGCTGAAAATGTTGCTCATAGCTTTAGAAACACAAAGTTGACTATTGTTTTTTTCTAAAACAAAACTGTGATATCTGTCTTCTGGCTCTCATTTTTCTGTTCTTTCAGTGGCCTAGCCGCGCTGCTGGAAATCAATTCTGTCGATTTCGTGTTCCTCTTTCTTTGGGATTTGGGATTAAACCAGCCCAGTGGAGCGGGTTTGTTTCTGTGACAACACACTTAAGGACTTTGGTGGGAAGAGACCCTGAAACACTTGTGGTTGAATAGTTAAATGCAGAATTGTCACTGTTTTGGTGAACCATCTGTCAAGGAGCTTGTGTAAAAAAAAACAAAACAAAAAAAAAAAAACACGTTGAAGAAAAAAAAAGCTTCTCTACATTTTTGTTGCAGTTGGTTGCATTTGGCTCAAGCCCAATGGGCCCAGATGTTTCAGTTCCAGAGTTTGGCAGCTGTTTCACACCTTCGCATGTGAATGATTCATATTGTTTGAGCTCAAAGGAAGCTGAGCATTCACTCAGGAAAAGGTATCACTGATTATTCAGTATTAAGCTAATTAGATTCTATATGTGATTTGCCAGACACTCGAGGGGCAGTTTAGGCAAACAGGGGAGAAAGGGAGAAACCTTGAGAAGGACCCAGTCATATGGGAGACCCTCCTGATGGACGGCTGGGCAAAAGTAGGAGCTTTATAGCTGTTTGGTTGTATCATAAAAATTAAATTCTACATATAATATATTGCTATAGTAATGCTTAAAGCATATCTGAGCAGATTAAAATTAAATAATCAGGATAAATACAGCTTAAAAAGTCATTTATAATCCATTTTATGTGTCAGTAGGAGGGCTGTGAGCACACGATTTAAAGGGTCTGGGCTTCAAATCCTGAATGAAGGTGTGTCACATCCCCTCAGCATTAGCTGCTGAGCGTTGTCTTTAGGGTAAAATAAGGCAAATAATCTAATAATTTGGTAATCTTCAAGGAGGTGTTTAAACATGTGTGATTATAACATCTGACAGACACTCACGTGGCTTTGCATGCACAGCTTGACAAGGATTTTAGGGGGATTATAAGTGCAAGCACAGGGAAGTCCCAAAAGGCTAAAACTTACGTGCACGTTCTGTAATTTTCTTTGTTGCAACCAGCTAAAAGCCAGCATGATGCTTCAGATACCGATTATCTGACATTGTTTTGGACCACATTTTTTTTTACGACGACAACAAGACAGGTTACTGGCAAACTTAGATCTTGTTTCAGCTAAAAATATTTAAACTATTGTGATGAATAATGCAACATTTACCAAAAAACTGTATACAGTATATATTGGAAAATAAAAAAATAAAGGCAACAGATTACAGTGCTGTACTAACCTTTTACTCTTTTAAGATTCTGCAGTGGCTTTTAATATATCTTATAATTAATTTTCCATTCAGATGCACTCGAAACAAATGGACTGTCTTGCTGCTTGTGCTGCAAAATCCTGCAGATTACTAACATAAAAAAAACAGCGGTTTGTTGAAATCTTACCCCATCTAGTCTACTTTGGACAACAAAAGAAAATAAACCCCCCCAAAAAAAGAATAAAAGAGTAAATACATATTAAAGAGATTGACATTCTGCTCTTTATGCTACCCCCTGCTTGGGTAAGATGCCAAAGCTTTATTTTTAATGTATGTGTGCTGCCACAGAAGCTGCAGAGACTCAGGTGTGGCAGCTGTCTCATCCCTGCAGCTAATAAACTGCCTCTGGCGCTCGGCTCAGTGCTTACACCTTCTTTATCTGCGCCGCAGCGACTCGTGCTGCAGAGTGAAGGACGCACTTGTCCGCTCACGAACCGTGCCTTCATCCTGCTAATTGTTACAGAGAACACTTTCATTCAGTTTCAGAGCTGCATGAATGACAGATGGTTTATTACTGCGTAATAACGAGTGTCGAGGGTGGCTACGATGGTGCGGAGCGGCGAGCCAACTGTTTGAAACGGACATGATAATTAGAATACAGAGTCATTCAGTGGTGCCCTGATTAAATGACTTGGTGCAGATTGAGACAAAAAAATAAGTGTAATGAAATGCTGGGCATGTGAAATTCACAGAAAGTGGCTGAGAGGTCCCACGTGTGCTGTTGTTGTTCAAAAATAGCCCAGTTGTCCTCAAATATGATGGCACGCATTTGACACACAAAGCAAAACATGAATCCCACATAAACTGTCTGAACTTAATTTAAACTTCACCTATAGGCTATTTTACCCTATAGAATGGTTTTAGGATACCTAGAACTAAATCTCAAAAACAGAGCTGCCGGACACTTTGGCGCCCCCTTTGGTCGCCACAGTTAGTGCAAGTGTGCCCAAAGAGTGGCCCAGTAGAAAAACGAACATGCTCACAACACCGACAGGAGGGAGGAAGGACACCCTGGGCACCTACTGTACGTTACCCAGCAATGCAACAGAGGAACTCAGACAGCCCAGATGTACACACTTGACACACTTAACCAAACGTGTCTTCCTGACACGAACGCTGAATTCGGCACGCATCATTTCTCCTGGGAGTGCGCGATTTAAATCCCACCAAGACAGAGTCGACCTCGTGATAATTGCACCCATCAGCCAGAACAGCGCAGCTGCTGAGATGTGAAGCAAATAACAACGACCGCTTTAGTAAGATGCACAAACTGCACAGGCAGGCAGGACATTTTCAGTCCTGGTGTTTTCACATGTGGGTTCTACCTGTCACGTCTCTGTAAACCTGAAGGAAAGCATTTCCTCCTCGCTAGCCGAGCACAACATCATACAAGCAGACAAAACATCATGTATAAATAACAACAAACAAGCAAATATCATAGAAAGCGTAAATTCAAAACTAGCTTTATCTTCTGCTGGGCTCCTGTGAGGTTCTTTTATCTCAGAGGACATTCCTATTAGTTTGTCCACACCTTGATAAGACTTTAATATGCCTCTCTGCCTTGTGGGTTTTGTTTTCCACAGCTCTCTTCCTTTTATGTTGCCATTTAGTTATTCTGTTTCCCTGCGCTCGGCCGCGCCAGAGAAATGTGTTTCCGAGATGAAAGCAAGATGTACAGTAGCCTGAATCCGGAGATGTGACATAAAGTGAAAACAAGAGGTAGATTATCCTTAATAACACTCTTCTATCGCAACCGTAGAAATTGCAAACAAACCCGAGAACGCCGAGCAAACACAACAAAAGTGCCGACTTACATTATGGTGCTGTCCCACAGTGCGCAGTAGGGGCCCATTGTTCCCTGGAAGACAGGAGAAGATGTTTACAAGGTCGGCAATGAAAAGAACTGTCGTTTTAATCTGCATTGTGTTAATGAAGTTAAATTTGCCCCCCCATTCTGAAGACTAACACGGGTTTTATCTCACAGATGAGTGAAAAGGCCCTCGATCGTAAGGATCTTTAAAGGGATTGTCCGTGTAATTATCTGCCTGTGGCGCTCTCTCCTGACACCCGCAGCTTACAAGTTAATTACTGAGCCAATTAAACCAGCATTTGTGTGCTGGCTAACGAGCGGCAGCACCAGTCAACAGCTGAAAACTCTTTCTGATGAGCAAAGACGCTCCATAGAACGCACGAGGTGCCTGACAGGGCGTACTTACATTCGTGATGTGAGCCAGCTCGATCTCCAGCTGGGACTCCGTGGCCTTGGGTTCTGGTCGCACCGTCACGGCGATGACCTTGGAGTTCACCACCGTGTGATTCCTGGGAGAAGAAAGTCAGAAAAGCACCCAACTTTGGGTAATTGAATGACTTTAATACAGATGGTGTGACATCGACTTGCTCCCGCTGAAGCCGAGGCTCATGTTCAGGAGCATCGAGAAAATACGCCTTCATTTAAATGTTAAACGGAGCTCAGGGGCCTGAGCAGCAGACAGCATATCCGCCTTAACCCCGATACAGCCTCAGACACGTGAGGTTTCTTTGTATGCGCCGGATGAAAGAGGGATTAAGTGAAGGGGCAGAGCCAGTGAGACTTATGTGGGATCTTGAAGGAGAGCGTCTATGACAACCTGATTCGGAGCTTTGGAGATGATGAGACACGCTCATTTAGAGCGCCGGAGACGAGCTCTTTGAACTTTTAAAGAAGTCAGGTGTTAACACCCACTCAACTAGCGAACAGTATCAATAAAACTTATCAATAAAAATATCTCCTCCAGCTGGTGCCTCAGCTGGAGGAGATATTTCCTTGATTCAGGCATCGTAGTCCCAATTAAAAAAAAAAAAAAAAAAATCACTCAACAGCATTGAACAGGTGCAACAATATCTTCAAAGAGCATCTGAAAACTTCCTGTGAGAAGGAAACAGAACCCTGGATGCTAGCTCCACACCCCTGCAAACAAAGTGCTGTGCCTTCATTGGAACAGTGCGATTAGCAGAGTACAGCCTTAAATAGTTATTTTAGACGCATTCTCCAGGGCAGGGTCAAAACAAAGATGCGACAGGTGTGGACGGTCCTAAAATGACCCCTCTGTCCTTGCCGGGCCAACGCCAACAACCCGAGGACCGGGCCGTGGCACCAGGTGTGTCTGGGGTGTCCTGCTGGGTTTTCCAGAGGCCTGATCCCTTTTTAATTACCTGCAGTTCATAGCACACATACTGGAGACGCTCCTGTTGATATCTCATTATCTGTGTAATTCACACAGGAGAATGTGGAATTTAGAGATTAAAGGACTGGCGACCCCACCATCGCCACCTCACTTTAATAGTTTTAAAGAGTCGTCCTCTAAAATGCATCTTTTCCCTGGCAGGAAACCCGCACCGGCTTCCTCACGCGGGCCTTTTAAGGATCCAAAACAGAGGTCACCAACCCAATTTCCCATAGGTTCAGGCTCAGAAACAAAGCTGTTACACTTTTGATTTAGGCTTCTGCTGATAGTATATATAAGCTTGTTCCGCACCTGTAAAAGGCGTTGGAGTGATGAAGTTTGAAATTGCTGTTAAACACCAAAGTTGCTCTAAATTTAAAGAGACAGCCCTGCAGCTCCGCCTCACCAGCAGACCACAAAACACGGGGAAAGATTTACGCTGCACTTACTTTGGTGAGGGCAGCATGAGTCCGAGAGTCTTGTAAAGAACAGTTCCCAGAATGAAGACAGGCGAGCCTTCCATGTCTAAAGACAGAAAAGAAAGTTACTGCACCATCAAACTTCCCGTCTCTGGTTGGCAGAGATGTGACACAAGTGCAATTGAGGTAATTTCAGCGGACTGAAGTAAATGTCGAATAAAGTGTCGGGTGGAATCAGCTTCTTCTGTTTCCAGATTGGAGTGGCCAGGGATTCCTCCTCGGCTCCCGGCTTTGTTGACTTTGTTTTATTTGAAGAAAGACTGATTACAACAATTAACCAAATGGTTTGGCAGTGGTGTGTGATGTACAGGGCTGAACGGCAAGGGTTTGAAAGCAGGTCGAAAACGCTGAGTTGACACAAAACTGAGCAAAAGCTGGCAGGAGTGCAGGTTGTTTAAAGACTCGTAGCGTCACTTCTTCTTCCCCCAAACGACAGGCAACAGGGGACGAAGCAGGAAACATCCGCACAGGACTTTTTGCACACCTGCAGATTCTCTACCGTACGTGTGTGTGTGTGTGTGTGTGTGTGTGTGTGTGTGTGTGTGTGTGTGTGTGTGTGTGTGTAAGGGTCCTGCAAGCGGAATCCCTGGAGATGGGCCAGGCGAAAACAAACGGCTCAGTATGACTCCTTCATGTCACGTACCTGCTGACTGGGACACAAAGAGTCCCTTTGGGATGACGACTTTATCTTCAGAGTTCCTGGCCCAGTCGACCATGCCTTTGCGACCCTTCATGGGGAAGTTGATGTCAGTCATCACGGACACTGCTGGAAGCCTCTGGATGCTGGCCACTGCACAAGTCAACACACAGCAACAATGAACACAGATGGAAGCTTTCAATTTTAGAAAAGGTACATGTTTTTCCCCTCTTTTTTGAGGCTGTAAATGTGACCTCCTTGTTAGTGCTGAAGAGCTTCTCTTGTAAATTCAGCTTTATTGGCGTTATTTCTAAAGCGCTGAACGTTGTTTGCACTATAACATCAACCCTGAAGAAGCTAAAGGCAAACACAGACTTTGAAGCGCAAATGAAAGTTAGCGTACACTGAGCACGTGCCAGCTGGCAAATGCCGAAAACACTTTTTTCTTTTCTCACCTTTCGGCTGATCCGGAATAAAAGACCAGTGCAGCTACCGAGGTGAGGACAGGGGAAATTCCCCGGATCAATGGAAAGAATCCTCGGCATTACAAGAAGAGGATTTTTTAAAAAAAAGAAAAAAATCCACACATTTTTCTACCTGATATCCCAAACGGTCCTGGTCAGGTGGCACTCGAGTGAGTGGAATCTGAGGCTAATCCTGCCATTGACATAAAGGCTCTTTTGTTTCTTGCACAGTGGCAGAAGGTGTGTCTGTGTTTGGGATGATCCAGCAGCAGGCTCGAAATCACCACCAGAAGCAGAATTTCCAATGAGGCCTGTCCATAGCGCCAGATGTTGGAAAGAGAGCGTACGTGTGTGTGTGTGTGCGCCTGTGTGTGTGTGTGCCTGTGTGTAGAGGATTTTAATGCCAGACACACTGTGGAACACAACAGGGAGCTCCAATCACTCTTTCTACTGCTGCGGGTAATTCTGCAGGTAAATGGGGCTTTGCGCTTGCTTGATGGGCTAAACAGCATAAATAAAATGATCATTTAGGATTGTGAAGCTTCGGAACACCAATTCAGAGCATTCTGCATGGCTCATTTTCATAAGAGGGAATTATGGCAATGCTCATTACATCTGAATGCAGTCATTAGGGGTTCAGCATTAAGTAAACTGCTAAAGTCAGAAGACACAAACATTTTGCACTGGAAAATAAATTAACAGGCGCTTGGCGCCAATGCGTCTTATGTGTGTAATCGAAATTAATCACTATTATGTCAAAATAAT
The DNA here is from genome assembly GCA_000180735.1 of Tetraodon nigroviridis. Classification (NCBI taxonomy): domain Eukaryota; kingdom Metazoa; phylum Chordata; class Actinopteri; order Tetraodontiformes; family Tetraodontidae; genus Tetraodon; species Tetraodon nigroviridis. Next base: position 1,070,206 of record CAAE01015006.1, on the reverse strand, counting down.
CTCCCGAACCGTGAAGCATAACCTCCCCAACAGACAGCCAGACGGAAATGCCAGACGTGCATGATGTTTTCCCACCTCCAAAGTGTTGTTTAATTGTCTAACAGGTCCCGAGCTTCACTTTGACCTCCAAGCACTCGCGTGTTACTGCGGGGAGGGGAACACAACTCACGAGCCGCAATCAAGGTTATTTGAGTCAAATGAGGAAAGAGTCTGACGGACCAGCGACAGCCAGTATTTATCTTGGTGTCAAGGGGCGCCGTTTATCAGTGATGAAATGATGCTGCAATATCTTACTCAGCCGGGAGCCCTGCACTTGGCCAGAGGAGCCACAAAACTTCCCATTCTTTAAATCAAAAAGGGCCCCGTGTCCACGAATCTGCTGTGCTTTAAACTAAAGATAAAATACTTCACTGCGTCTTCACTGCGTCAAAGGGATTAATGGATTTTAGTGGCTAATTGATTTGGGCTAGGTGAGCGTGTGTTGACGTCAGGACAGAACAGCGCTTAAACAGTTTGACCAGGATGTTCAGGGAAGACTGAAACTTTACACTGATGACATCGATCAGTCTGGAATTTCATGCTTTTATAGATAAATTCCTGCCTTAAACCCTTAAACAGATTCTTGAAGAATTGTGTAGCTACACTTTGTAGCAGGTGTGTTGTAAAAGAGAAGTCCGGAGGTACGGTCGCATCAGCCCCAGAAGTCATTACAGCTCAGCCTCGCGCGTTACAAAGGCCTTGTTTCCAACTGCCCATCACCTAATTGGCTCTGGTGGCATTTCCTAACGGCATTTTGATGGGTTCGCTCATCCAGCAGGTTTGGTATGTTGCTCATGCAGACGAAGCGTCCGCCATTAAGAAAACAATAAAGTGTAAAGAGTTTGAGGGCGTCAGTGTTTGGCGGAGGTCACATATTAGATATTGTCAAGCAGCCCCCACTTTATTCCAGTGGAAGGGCTGAGCAGCGCAGCTGTGCAGGCTCAAGCTTCACGTTCATGAATAAATCATGACACAATTCTATTATTCCAATCCAGTAAGACACCGTTTATGGCTGAGTGAGAAACGAAATGCCAACAGGGACCTCGGATCATCCCAGAGGCGGTACAACAGGAGCGGAAACAGCCCATACGAAAAATATTACTCAAGGACCCAAATCTAGATTTTTCTGTTTTTTTCCTCTTTTCTTTTAGATTTACTTTAATCAGTTTAAAAGGAGAGTTGTTGCTGGTGACGGCTAATCTCACAATAAACTGACACACAACCTTTTTTATTTTGTTTAATGCTCATTAAATCAAGTGGAATGTTGTGAAATTTCACAAAAAAGGGGTTTTTTTTACACTGTAACTGGCTCGTGAATGTTTAGAGGCTGCTGTTTGGAGAATGAATAATTAATAGTTTCTGCACTTGTTTTTTATTGCTGCTATTAAATTACATTACAGTGTTACCTATAAACTACTATTGGTCCTTTAAATATTAGTAAAAAAAATTCCTCTTTTCTTTCACCTCTAAAAATGTCTCTTTCTAGATCTGCCCCATTCATGTTACTATTTTCAGCTTTTTTCCATCTCATTAAGGCAATTTCATCTCATTAAGCTTCATTTGTATTTACCTGTCATCGACAGCTGGCGTTTATCTCTCAGTTTATCTCACCTAAAAAGCTATGAACGGATTTTAATGAAAAGATCAGGAAATGTTGGGCCAAGGAACTATAATTCTTATTAATATTTTTGGAGATGTTCTGGATTCCGAAGGGACTTTCACCTTTGATCTTATAAAGATCCCAGGTCAAAATCAAAGACAAAGGGGCTTTAACCTATGACAATCTGCTATGTCAAGTACTTGACGAGCCTTTGACAAACCGAAGACATGCACTACTGCCTACATGCAGAGCGGTCGGGGGATCTGCATCTCAGTCAACTGAGGAAAAGTGGTTCTCACCCAAGTTCCCGGTCATCAAGTAGGCGTTGTGGAAATCCTTCATGCCCAGTCCAACGATGTGGATGAATTCCTCAATGACCTGCATAAGCTCCACCGCCCCAGGATAGATCTGCACAGGCGGAAACAAAGGGCCAAGACACAACTGATGTTACTTATCCTCAGAAATACTCAAGAAAAAGTAGAAATAATAAAAGATTTTAGAAAAAGAAAAAAAAAAACCCAATTTTTTAATGGAATTTTGAAATTTATAAAAGCACAATGGTTTGGGTTTTATATTCTTTTTGAGGTTAATCAAAACAAGAAAAAGAGAAGAAAAATTTAGACATAGAGCTGCAGCCTCAATTGGAACATTCATACCATGAATACACAAACACACACACACTCGCAGAGACAAGCAGAGTTGTTAGTTGGTTTGTCCTCTCAAGGCCTTTGCCAGGCCGATTGCCATGGTTGCGTGCGATTCTTGTGCAGCGGGAGAAGCTAGCGGCGCGGCTTGACCAGTGTCACCACCGGTCGGGTCAGCCGTTTCCTTCAAGTCGATAAATCAAAGGAAAGCTAATCCAGTAAGTGACCTTCAAAAGATTGGACTGCGGTCACGGCTGCCAGTGAAGGAGGGGTTTGGGGGTGGGGTGGATGTTGGGGGATGGGCGGTGGGGGGAAGGGGGGCTGGTGCATGGATCAGATCTAAAAGGACACTTTGATTTTGGGGGCAGGACATTTGTCCTTTGACTGGACTCTAATCCTTCTGGCTGTGCAGCTGTGTTACATGTGTCAGACATGACACCCCCCCCACACTACCATTCACACACACACTAAATCTAACCATGATGTGCCTGGGCTGCTGAAGGCCTCATAGTGACATGAGGCAATTAGCACCCAACTTTTGATGTTCGGCAAACACCTGAGGCAGGTATTTCCCGCCTGGTGACACCGTATGAGCGCACATGTCTCCACACATGGCGCCCTTAATCCTGACAAGTGGATCAGTGGTGTCGAAACTGCGAGCCTCTGACACAGCAGAGGCAGAGCCGCGGCGAGGGGGCGAGAAAACCACATAACGCCGTACCTTCCGGCACGTCTGACGCACGGCGCAGTCATGCTCGCTCGTTGCTGGTCTCCATGGCAACGGCGAGATGTGAAGGCAGCACGGGAAAATGGCTGCAGTGGAGTGGAGCTCTTCCTCTCCTTTCCTTTCCTTTCCTTTCCTTCCCTTTCCTTTCCTTCCCTTGCCATGGTAACAGTGACAGGAGCTGAATATGTAGTGATCGCTGCACAGAGCCAGCAACAACCTCACAGTGAGGTGTTTCATTTAAGTGTTTTCAACATCCGCCCCACACCGTGAGTGGGTGTCGCATAAAAACCTTGATCATTACTACAGAAAAAGGCAGCAAGATAATCACACGGCGCCAGTATTCTCCTGATGTTGTTCCAAAGATGCATTTGCAACTACAGGAACAATTAAAATATAGCAAGTGCTTAACTTGCAGAGGCAGATGTTTATATTGTTAGGGTTAAGGGTTTCCACGCTGTTTTGGTCTTTGAAGAATTCCTAACAGTGAAAATGTTCATCTGTGGGGATGAGTTGGGTGGTGGGGTTGGGGGGGAATTAATGGAGGCCGACTCCTGCTGAGCGGAACCTGAGGGGATCACTGAGAGCTCTCAAATTCAACCGGATGTAGAGGACAACAACGGTAAATAAAAACTATCTGCCTGACTTTAAAGTTTCAGTCACATGTCAGTACACCCAAGTTCAGTCCACATTCCAACCAAGGTGATTGCAGAGGAGATGCCCCCTGCAGACTCCCAATCATCACAGATGGGATCCCTGTCAGAGTCAAAGAAAATGCCGGCGTTTAGGCTGTCAGATGACATTACGCTCCAGCTGCAGCCTGTTAGATCATGTGAGCGTGCTTCATAGAGAATAAAAAAAAAGGTCCTGGTTCCGTTAAAGTTTTTTTTAACATAAAAAACACATTATTTTCTAATCACACTGTTCTCGTCACACTGGTTGGTCTGTGTCAGTGAGTGAAATGATCCCTGCGAATCGGAAGCTGTATTTGTTGGCAGTGTTGCTGCCACCAAGTGGCCGTCTGTGGAACTGACCCGATAAACCCCTGGAGTGACCTGTGCAAGTTCACCGGTTTCTGGGCTTGAGTCTTTGCCACTTAGACACAACTGAACTGGACCCTGAGCCTAGTTTTTAGTTTCTAATGAATCAAAACGAATTACCGACACGCACAGTATGGTGCTCACCTTTTGCGCATCTTCCCATTTCTCCTTATTTTCCTCCTCCAGGAGGTTACTGATGATTTGAAAGAAATTCTGTGGAGATTATAGAAGGAAAACTGCATTAATAACCCCCCCACACAGCAGCATTGACAGTCAAATAAATTAATTTAGAAAACATTACCAAAATATCTGTAAATGACTTTTTAAAGGGTAATTGATAGACGATAGAACAGATGGAAGAGCACTGGGCACCTCTGTGACGGCACACTTTTAAACCCTTGGAGCTTTTTGAGTATTTCAAGCTGCAGTAAAAAAAAAAAAAAAAAAAAAAGTTGTGGGATTGTCTTTTGTTGTGGGTGCTTGGGGTGCATGCCTGCAGTAGTAATGGGACCCCCCACAGCCTGATCTTCGGCCTTGTTATGTCATCTGGTCTACAATATGCCTCAGGGAGTGTCTCTCTCTCTTGACACAGGCTATCTTGTTTTCTACTTGAATGCTTATGCTCCCTCTGGTGGTAATGTGCCCACTTTAACACTGCATTAGCGCAGAGACACAGGGAGGGGGTGGGCTGGCTGCTCTGCTATCTGCCCACACACGCACACACACACACACACACACACACACACACACACACACCATAGAGCTCTCATAATATCCAGAGACAGAATGCTCTGCTCATATCATAGATTTTCTATGGTTGGGAAATGGGTAAACGGTCCCTGGGTCGCCCATCCATGGAAAGCACATTGAAGTTTGATTCCTGCAGCAGAATAGCAGCAGAGGAAATGGCGTTCACCTCTGATGGGAGCCAAAAACCTCTCGCTCCCTCGTGTTTCGGTGCCTGAAACAGTTGCGTGATGCTCCAAATTTGTTGTTCACTCATATCATCTGAGGCTGAAATTGCAGTAATTGCAGTTAAAATTGCGTGTTAAAATCTAATTATTTATGTCACAGGCTATGATGTTGTTGCCGTTTATTTTCTTTTTTTTTGCAGACACTAATTTAGAGCCTCAGGTGTGATGTGGAGTCGAGGAAAATTTCAAACGTCCTTCTAAAGGAAAAAACATCATAATATCTAATGAGGTTGCTAAAGTAGAAAAAGACAAGAAGTCATTACCAATAATATAAGTATATAAATAAAAATGCATGTGCTAAGCATGGCATTGCACAGATAGGAGGCGTCAGGAAGGTGTCTTTGAATGACACTGCTCTGAGGACATAAATTATCTTATTGGTGAAGGAGGAGGAGCTTAAGATATAATCTTCATCATCCTTTTGACATAAAGAGGATCAAGACTGCAGCCAACCCCAACATGATGAGATGAAAAAAGCTTAGGGACGTGGAGGAGATCTCCTGATACGCCAGAGCCCTGGGCTTCGGGTCTCAGCCCTGGTGCTGTCTTAGATATGCAGCGTCTTTCTCTCCCATGATGCTCTGCCGTCATGGGAACACAGTGATCATTTTCTGCGCGTCGGACTCACCTGCACGTCGTCCGAGGATGGCTCGTAGCTGGCTCTCTTAAAAGTCTCTGTCACGTTGCGAAGGATCTCCACAGATGACAGCAGGTCGCCCGCATAGAAGTTCCTCCTTTGGGTGAGGTCAAGAAGGTTTTTGGTGACCTGGGACATCCCATCTCCAGCGAGCATCCGCTGGCCCTTAGCAAGGTGCCCCTGAACCTCCAAAAGCAGGAAAAGACACAACTTGGGGCATGATTGTGACATAACAGGAATGACAGCTACAATTTCTGAGCAAATAAAGTGTGCAGGATTCAGGAAAGATAGTGCAACTTAGATCAGGGTCTGGCCACAATGCAGTCATCCTCATAGGTATGTTAGAATCAGCCATTTTGAAAAAAAAAAAAAGGGTTAACTGGAGCAGAAGACGCATATTTAGGCAGAAACTGCACGCTGGAATGTCATCTCACATCGGTACACACTGACGTGTGTGGATGCGTGTGCACAGGTGCAGCTCTGGCTGCACTAATCTCAGCTTGTCCGGTTTGTTTCACAGCAATGGGCAACCTGAATTACAGGGTCAGAGGTCCTCTGGGTTTCTAAACATCATATAGGCAAATAAGAAGAATTAGAAGTTTGTATAAAATCGCTTCAGAAACGAATCAAGACATGTTTTATCACCCAAACAGGACGTTTTCTGACAGTATTGTTGGCAACACGGATATTGAACCTTGCTTGAGGAGTGATGTTTAGGAGATGTTAAAAACAAAGACCGTGTGCGCAGGACGTGCCTGAAACCCAGAATCATGGAATCATATAGCCGGTGGCCTCACTGCCCATTTAACCAGCTCGACTGGTAGTTCCCACGTTTGTCTACAAAATGATCGAAAAACGAGCCCACGTGGGGTGTCTGCATATGTAGGATGGAGGGGAAGTGTGTGTGTGTGTGTGTGTGTGTGTGTGTGTGTGTGTGTGGTGGGGGGTGTAATTGATGATGTGCTGGAAACACAGGCTGTGAGAGAGAGCTGACTTTGCACCTACTGATTGCTGCAAGTATCTGAATTCATTTGTTATGCATCGAGCATAGCTGGGCTGCTCCCAGAAGGCCATACCGCGGTGATCCAAAGAGCAGCGTCGGCTGGTGGTGCCTGTAGAAGAGAGAGAGAGAGACGAGAGAGAGAGAGAGAGAGAGAGAGAGAGAGAGAGAGAGAGAGAGAGAGAGAGAGGGAGAGGGGGAGAGAGAGAGGGGGAGAGCCGAGGGGGGCAAGAGAGGGAAGAGAGAGGAGAAGACAAAGCAGGAGGGAGAAGAGAGGGGAGCGGGGGGGGGGGAGCGGGGGGGGGGGGGGGAAAAAGAACAAAAGAGAGGCAGAGGGAAGGGGAGAAAGAAGAGGAAGAAAAAAAAGGAAAGGGGAGAGGGAAACAAAAACGACCCACAGAAGACAGACACGAGAGCCCCCGGCGCCCACCGCGGACACCCCGCGCACACCAACAAAAGGGGAGGGCGGACAAAAAAAGGCGCAGCGGCGTTGAGGCGTATTAGAGAAGGGACAGAAAGACAGAGAGGAAGAGAGATAAAGGGATGGAGGGAAGCTCTGGAGTGCTGCAGTGTTTAAACAGAAATGGGTTCCCACGATGGGCTGCAGCCCCCCCTGGTCTTCAGTATACGTTCTGTGGCCGAGTTAATGCTACTTGCAGAGGCTCATTGGAGCTGTGCTGCGTTCACTAGCAGCTGTTTTAACGCATATCCGCAAATAGCACACCACCATCCAGCCTCCGCCCACATCACTGCACACGTCCCACATTGGGTCCCCACATCATTCCTTCCCAGTACTGCCAACCTGGTGGAGTGCAGCCTGTACCTCAGCCTACTACCTCTTGTTCTTCCTCGGTCTTTCGCATGCTAACACAGAGAGGCAGACAGAGATCAAATCCACACCTCCCACGCCATTTTTCACGGCTACAACCCAAAGCTATCTGCCGAGTGCAGGAGGCAGCGCCGTGTGTGCCGGAGGGGCGCCCATGCGGCGCCGCAGGAGACGGCTCAGAGGGCAGCTGCAGAATCCCGGAGCTTTAGGCCAGACTGGGCATCACACGCCTATCAAACCTAGCTTTGCCTGAACCAGACGCTTTTAAGGTTTTTTTCTTCTTCCGATAAATTTAAATAGTTTTATCAGATAGTCAATAATCTCTCGGGCGCTACGGAAGTGCGTTTTTATGACGGCATTAAAAAGCAGAAGTTAGAGGTCCACACTTTAATGTTTTGGCTCCAACATTCTCAAAGGTCATTTTAAACTGTGTTTGTGTGTGCGTGAAAACCGTGAGTAAGACTCAAAATACCAGCAGAGGTCAAAGGTCACATCTTAAAAAAGGAGATTTAAAGTTCCTCATGGGGTGAATTATGTTTTTGTCCCAGTTTTATGGTAAAAGAGACTTAAGGCACATAAAGCAATTTGATGACCTTTGTTTTGCTTTTTGCGTGAAAGCTTTTAATTTTAAACCAAAGAATCCATGCAAATATTAGCCATCACTGTAAATGTCAAGACGATGACTCATGTTTGTAACAGTGTTCAATAATCATACATGAAAAATGGCACGTATATGTAAAAATCCTCCGTTTGTCTTTAATGACCTCTATTTAAGACGTCCAACTGACAAAAGGCAAACAAATTCATCCGCTGCGTGTTCTAAACCATCGGCACGTCTTTGCTGCCCCTCCCGCCTCAGGTGGCTGTTGTCATCCATGACAACAGGCGGGAGGTGGCTCTGGCGCCCTGGCGCTCAGTGTCTATGATGACCTTGATGGCGACCGTGACTGCGGCTGTCAGTGATGCCCCTGACGCTTCAGCCGATCAGCTCTTCTGCTTTAATGCGGCTATTTTGTCCCCTCCAGTGATCAATATTTCATCTTTGTTTACGGCTCTCAGAGGCAATTACGCGTCTGACGTGGATAAAAAATGAGGTCTGGACGTGGAGCCTTTGAATTGTTTTTTAATCTGTGAATTCTAGAGTGATTTTGTGCATGACCCAAATAGAGGACAAAGGTCGTGACTTCTCATTTTCATATACATTTTTACAATCTGAGTTTCTAAATTGCTGATGTTTGAACTGTGGTTATAATTTTTCGAGTAGACATGACTAAAACAACAAAACAAGCTTCCATTATTCCTTCCTTTTCATGCTTACGTTCTGTCCTTTTCTACTAAAAAATGAACCATATTATTATATTTATAGCATTTTCCTCAAACAAAGACACTTATGCTTCTGTTTTTGCTATACTTAAAATGTCTTAGTCACTGTCATTGTTCTTGATTTATAGAATCCACTAACTCTAATAAACAAACAAACTAAGAAGAAAATCGCTGCTGATTTATTGCAACACGACAAAATGTGTTGATCGTGAAAGATAGTATGTTGGATACGTCTCTGTAACACCATGAAATAATGTTCTGGGTTATTAATGTTTACTGTTCATGGCAATACATTTCTACCGCTATTAGTGCTATTACAAATGGATTTTCCCCACTAAACAAAAGAAAACAAACCCTAACCCTAACCCTAACCCACAGTAGTAAATGATTGCAATAGCAGTTGCTTGAAAACATCAATAATAACTCAACAGAAAGGTCTCATGACTTTGTGCTCCTGTGATCTGTAGCTTAGCTTCCTGCCATTTGTGGACCTCGACCTTTAGACAGCGGGTTTGTAGCTACTAGCGGCCTGCAGCGATGCAAAAGGTGTGAAAACATAAGTGACAAACAGTCAGTCAGAACACCAGCACATGCTCCCTCTATTTGTGTCCTGCAGTCGGGGAGCAGAGGTACATTTTGAGCTCAGGTGACTAACAGAACCCCCCCAAAAAACAGTTCTTGGATATTCAAACATCTCCAACTCTTGTTGTCTTACAGTAATGTGAAATTGCCATTAATAAATTCCATTTATCTTTACCATTTGTGAATGACATTGAGCTTTATGCTAGTTTTCCTGTCCTCCATTTCAGGATCTAAAGGCCAATTCAAACGCGACAGCACTGAAAATGAGATCCCACTGGCGAAATGTCGTTCTGCTCTTGTTGCAAACAGACCTCCGGCAACAGCAAAACCATCATAACAGCGTTATCAGAGCTCGTATCCCCCCACACCCACACACCCACTGCGTTCTTTTCACTGTAAAAGCTGAGCGCTTTGCCCTATTGGAGAGTGTGCATCCTCCATTTGAACAGACCTTTTTTCACTCTCTCTGAGCACACATTAAAGCTTCTGCAAACTCTGAAAAAATGCCTTGGTGCTCTTTTCTTCCACAGTGCTTTTACAAACCTGTCCACCGAGCGCGACGTGCACTGATGGGCGCTGCAAGATTGAAGATTAGTAAAAGCTCTTAAAATGCATTTCAGTTATAGCCAGAAATGGAGGTCAGGTTGCTGTTAGGGTTATTGTGAAAACATGTTTCATCCTAAGGGTAAGGAATAATCATCATCTAGTCAGTTTAAAAAAAAAGAATTGTGAGCGTCGACCTGATGTTTATAGTGGCCAACCTTTGCTTCCCTCCTCCCTCGTGTGTGAGTGCATGAGCGCGGCAGAGCGCGGCCATCGGGAGATGAAAGGAACGCAAGAACAGATCGAAACAACAAACAACGCATATGTCTCGTGTCCGTACCTGTGGCATTCGGCGGGCACCTGTTAAAGGCCAGTTCTCCTGAAGGTGTTCGTCTCCACACCATGGACACAGCGTAGTCCTCGGGACAAATCTCATAAGGTGCTGGAAACGAGAGCGGGCCGATGCGTGTCAATGAAAAGACTGAACATTTCAAGCCTGATGCAAGGATTTCTGCTCATTACGCTCAGGGACGTATGTAAATAACAGAGATTAAAGCCGCCCAGCTGTTTGAATCAGAATGCTGTTACAGAACTACAATGACAAGAACCTTTTTTTTTTTAAAAAACAGAGATTCTAAAAGTATTCTCTGCATCACAAATTGGTAGGATCTGATTTAAAAGGGGTTATTTCCGAGTTTGTCAGTATTTTCCAGTCTCAGATTCAGACTGGTCGGTACAGCTGACCCCTGCATTAGTTCTACCTGATCATACATAATGAGACATGTCATCCACCCCAAAGAGATCATTATCTCCTCACTTTCATCCAGCGGGAAGGCCTTATTATCCTGGCTCACCTGGACAGCGCTGGTCGCTGCACTTTCTGACTTCCTCTCCGCTGCCGTCGCACTGCTGCCCCGTCACCGCTGCCCCCTGACACACCCGCGCTCGCCTCTGCCATCCACCGTCACAGGATTTAGAGCAGCCGCTCCACGGGCCCCAAGGGTTCCACTGGCCGTTGGCTGCAACACAATCATAAATCAAAAAGCCCCATTGTCATGTATCCTTACCATATTCAACTTTTTTTTTTTACACTGTGATGTCTTTCTCCTTGTGAACATGTAGGGTCGCTTTTGTTCCTTTTCAGTTTTGAGTATGTAGTTTTAATGCAGTGTTAACATTTTTGCATATTTGGCAGAAGAATGCGTGATTTAATGCTCGTCTGCGAGCTAAGATTATTTGTCGTGTTTGTGAGGCAAATAATTAATGCTGAAGTCTCCAAATGCAGCAGTATGTTTTATGTCCTTGTAAAAAACACGGTTAAAATGTGCATTAGGTGCCAAATAGCATAAGTTCCCCTACAGCGCTGGAGTAAATCACATGCCCTTGTAGAAACCGGTGCAACAAGGGTACAACAATGGGAGCAGGAAGTGCACCTCGCGCCCGATTTAACCTCCGCTTACCCCTTCCGTTGCACATGCGGTGCTGGTCCGTGTCCTACAACTAACCTCTGTCAGGGCGGCATCCAGAGAAGAGTGGAGCGAACAGAAACCACTTTGAGCTGTTGGAGAAAAACTCTGCAAGACAACGATCAAAGCTTCCGTCCCAGCTGGGAGCTCTGGACCCACACAGAGCCTAGTTCTGCAGAAGTTCCGCAACATCAGTGCAAATCCGAGAATGGCGTCACCTCTTGCAGCCAGCTTTGCCGTCAGCCTGCTTTGTTTTATTTCCAAACGCCCACTTCTTTTCGGCCCAGGAACAGGAAGATGTGCAGGTTTTTTTTTTTTTCTTTTTTTCCCCAAGCTCCCTTTGAACTCTGTCTCAACAAAGAGAGACAAAGGAGCTACGGACAAGGCGACTGACGCGCTAAATGATGGCTTAGACCGCTATTGTTTGATCCCTCACCTTAACTTCAAATAAAAATTGCAAAGCAGGCTAGGCTCATTAAATGGATAAATTGCACGACGACTCCGCGTAAGGCAATACAACAATGCCCCATCCTTCGTCAGTCGCCAGCACAGCATCAGAGTGTGGATGCATTCTGGCAGGTTGCGGGGTCGGGCGACAGGTAATCGGCGGTTCTGCACGCAAAGCTGTCAGGAGAACGCAAACACACCAAAGAAACTGGGCCAAAAAGCCAGCTGTGTTAAAATTCTGCATTGAGAATTGCATGGGGATATTGTGAGAGTGCACAGGGTCTCCGTGTGATGAGACAATTCAAAGCCTGGTGGAGACCGCTAAGCTGACATCTTCAAGCCTCTAATGCATCCATGATGTTGACAGGCAGTTTAGACAGCTAACCCTGAATTATGGGGAAAGCACACAGTATATCTAACTGGATTCCACAAATCCAATTGATGGAGCATGGTTTGGAACCATCATTCTCCATTTCTACAGCAGGGCTGATTCTGGTGGCAGGGATGTCAGCTCAATAAGACTAGACCCGAACAATAAATCTAGTTCAAGAAGACGCGGCGTGTGCCCCCTACTGATTTTAATAATCAAAATGACAATATGAGGTGTGTCGAGGCTGCCCTTACGCCATAAAAAAATAATGATTCCGACCTATTTAGACATCAAAGTGGATATGGAATGAAGAGGCTCTAGGTTTTACCTGTGCAATCAGGATTATGGCACTCTCTGCTTTCTGCCCAGTGACCGCGACATTCAGATCCCCCATGGGCGGCCGCCGAGCACTGCCTGGTCCTCTGCTGAGTGCCGTTGGCACAGGTCACTGAGCAATCGCTCCAAGAGCTCCACTCCTGCCATTGTCCGTCCACTGAGGCGCCAACCGCAACCCAACAAGCGTGGAAAAAGATGGCAGACAGAATGGAGAGATGGGTGTCGTTAGCTACCTCCTGTTTTCCTTTTCTGAGCACAACCGTTTCGCACTGACTATGACAGTGGAGCAAAGCAAACACGTACAGAAAACAAACAAACAAGCAAAAAAAGTTCCTCATTATCATGTATCTGCTTACCATTCACTGGTGTCGCAGCAGACCCTCACCAAGGTTTTCTGAACTGAACCAGTATGTGAGCACTCTCACAAATACACCACATCCCCCAAATTCACTGTGTCTGAGCGATGATTAAAACATCTCCATGGCAACTGATGAGGAGCTAAATCGTCAGAGCGAGTGAATGTGTGTGTGTGGCATCAGTAAACAGATGATACCTGGGCACAGGGCTATGTTGCAAAGCTTAGTCTGGGTCTCGGGTCCGTCACAAGCCCGGCCTCCGTGCTGGGGCGGGGCACACATCCTAGTCCTAGTGCGGTGACCTCGGCCACACGTGAACGAGCACAGGCTCCATGGCGACCACTCCTCCCACACACCGTGTACTGCGGACACAGAGAAGGCGTCAGGCCTGATCGATGTCCCTCCCTGCCACATCGTTAAGCACCCAATAACAAACTGGAGTTTGCCGTTAATAATGCAAAATCAATCAGAAACAGTTAGCAGGTAAAGCTAATGAAAATGAAACACGGAGCACACTGACACTGTAGAGCCAAGAGCTTCAGGCTCCTCAGAGCCTTCAGTGGTTTAAATTTGATTAAAAATCATGCACACAATGACAATGACAACTTTAAAGATGACTGGAGGAGTGCAACTATATCAGTGTGTAACTTATTGATCAGCAACGTTAGCTTTTTATGTCTTAATGATCTTTCAAGCTGTGCTTCAGTGGTAATGAAAGCGCGGTGGATCTCCAGGTTAGGCTCTGCACCTTCTGCTCATCGTGCTTTTTTACCGGTGCGAACAGCCGGGCCCTTGTTTCAGCCTCGTATAACACTGGACCTTTTACGTAACTCAAAAATGGAAACACACGCTGGGTATTTGACCGAATGTGCCAACACTTATAATCAGCAGTTCATACCCAGAATTAATGTGTGCACTATACCTGTATTTGTACAAATTAAATGTGGCGGAAACTGCTGGAAATCGTATAAATTAAATGACTCTGAAATAATTAGAAAAATTTGCAATATCTCTGATAAAATATTAAACATTTTCTTGTTTCATTTAAAACTACCTCATCTAGAGTCCTGGTGTGTACTGAGCTTTCTAATTCATATATTCACGAAGATGCAATGTCCATTGTGCACATTAATCTGAAAATATAGATAGCCGTTAAGGTGCTCGATGGCCTCCGCAATACAAGCCGATCTCTGCTGAGTCATTTGGGTTTGGATCAGACTAAGGAGCCACCGTCTGTCACAGCCCTGCTTCTGACGCGCCATTTTAATGCTCTCGGCAAAGGGTCCAATGGTAAAGACTGCAAAATGTGAAAAATTCAAGTTCAGAGCAGGCACTCACATCTCAGTGAATGCTGATGGAACAGGATTCCACATCTTTGAGAGCATTCTCTCTGAACGGCGGCCATGATTTCGAGGGATAACCGTGAGCGGCCATATTGTGCTGCTGGAGGCGTTTGCCAAAAATGTCCTCCTTTCATCTGTGGGAGGCTGGGATTTTCCTCTCATATTGCTTCAGTGAGGTTTTACCTTTTCAACCTGTCAGGCCTTAAAACTATCCAGGCACTGTTGCTATTAATTCTTTTGCTGCCATCGTTTTCTGCAACAAAGCTGTTTGGAGTAACTGTGAATGAAGACAACGGGCCCACAAAATCCGTCCATTTCTCAGAATCTGGTGACGGCTGTTTGACACATTACCTTTGCAACTAGCAAGTCCACAGGGGGAAAAACACTCAACATGCTTGCTGGAGTTTCAGTAAATCTTCTTAAAAATAATTATAAGGCCTCCAGATATAAAAAAACAAACAAACAACACAGAATCTTTTCTCGGAAAACAAACAATGTTTTCTGGATTATATTAAAGGGTTAATACTAAACATGTAATTTTGTCCAATATTCCCTCAAACAATTTTGATAATTAATAATTACTTTGCTTCATATAGCCAGTAGCCATGAACCCTGCAGTTATTAAATGGAACAAGGGTTACTACTATCAGAGACAATCGGTATGTTTTTATTATCAAACATAAATTATTTAATTAATTCGATAATTAACTAAAAGTTGAATAATACTAATGATTATTGTAAGTAGCCTGGTGCTGACCAATTTAGGTTTCCTGTGGCTTGGTTATGGAATCTTTCTTGGTGTTAGGTGCAGCCTGCGGTGTCCATCTTGTTACTGTACATATGAGATGAAGCTTCTGTTAGAGTAACTTGTGTCTTTAATTTACACAGTCTCTACTGTCTGGGTTTTATTGTTTTTGTTTTGGTTTTTTTTTTCTTTTAGCATGCAGAAAGGTTGAAGAAAGCCTATTGATCTGTCTGTTGTGCAGGATATTAGATATAGACTCCCTTTTTAATAAGGCATTGCTCCAGATTTTTTTTTTTTTCTACCGCTTCTGTCAGTTGTTTTTCTATAAATGGCATAACAAAATAAATCATGATCCCAGTGCAAAAAGTTTTAGGGAATAGAAAGAAAAAAAAAAAAAATACAACAAAACAAAAACAATAAAATCAGTCTGGAACTTTTGCAGCTAAGTCAGCAAAAGCGACCTCTTATCTTATCTCTCCCTTTTTAAGTGTCTGTATTAATGTAAGACACATGGCAGAAAGGTTTGGTTTGTTTTAAATTTATCCCACATTTTTAAAGCCCAGTTCTTTAGTGATGACTGTTATAGCTCTAATACGTGACAGAGTGTATTGCATTCAAATTAGCCAGGAGATAAATCCTTATCTGCAGGTCTTGTGAGGCATCAAAGACAATAATCTATTCCCCAGCGTCACCGCGTTTGTCCTGGTTCTGTATTTTTGTTCATGCAAATGAATGCATGTACCTGAAATCAGGCTGCATCGCTTTTATGATGAGCTTTTATGATGAGCTTCCTGTCTGAGTCCGCATTAATGTCCGTGGAAGAGGCACACAAATGCTGCTGTTTGAGCCACTTTTCTTTGCGGGGCCTCTTCGGGCTCTCAGCCATCGACCCTGCTCAACCCTGGCCCACTCACCACTCACATGGGCCATCAAAAAAAGGCACAGTTGGTCATAAATCAGTCAGGGGGGGCAACCTGAGATGCTACAGCATCTTATTAGCATCACACTTCACCGCGCTGCTAAACACCTCTTCCCCTTTTCCAGAACGATGAAGTCTGACTGCCTGTGACTCATCTGGTCTACCTTTGTGTACCGAATAAGCATCTTGTGCAAGTTTGAGGGAATCTATTTTAAAATGCACGGATGACCTTCACGGAAACAAAGCTGACAACAACGTCAGCGTCTCCGTGCATGTGTGCCCACCCTTAAGCCCCTACGGTCGCTGATGAATTGCTTCTCACAGACAAATGATATGGAGAACACAAGAGTGATAATGGAATTAAAAAAAGAAAACTTCTTTGCCAAGACAACATCCTTGTCAGAGCATTACATTCCTT
>CAAE01015006.1:1011184-1035216 GCA_000180735.1 Tetraodon nigroviridis | reverse complement strand
AAATCAGGACATTTGTGACAAAAAAAAATATTATACTCCAGCAAAAAAAAGCAAGCAGAAATAGATGAGAAAGGAGAGGAAGGATGAAGCTGAGGTCTTGGTGCTGTACTAACACATTCTGGGCATTTCGTGAGTACAACAAATCAAAATCTAAAGTGGGTTGTGTGTCGTTTTTTTTCGTTTTTTATCTAGTCTCTCACTTACAGCTCTGTTATTCCAACTGTAAATGCCAGACTTTTCTCATTTGCATCGATTACAATTGATTCTAGCAATTTGTGAGGGAACGAGCCCGGAGATCAATGGAACTGGTGCAGCGAAAGTGACACTGATAGGGACGTGTTAAACTCAAACCAGGATACCGCAACACAGGGATGCCCATGAGCAAGGTGCTTAAATGAGGCTTTGATGAAAACCTACCACAAGTCTCATTTATGACCTTTTAATGCAGAGTCTTTGGCTGTGTAAAAATGTGCGCTGTTACCAGGGATTAAATGGAAATATGCTGTTTTTAAAAAAAGAAATTGAATTTTGGAGCCCCTTGTCGTCGTTATCATTGGCCATCATCCTCAGTAAATCTCTGACACTAAACAAACTTTCTATATGACAATGTCATTGTTGGTGGCTACATAAAGATTTCAAACCTTAGGGTCATACACAGTGTAATACACTACAGTCCCAGGGTCCTGTTTGCACTGGAAACTCGATGGCGGGAGTCCGTCAATGGAGATCCTAATCATAACTAGCAGTGCTGCTGGTGTCAAAACAAAGAACGGATGTGACTAGATCAGTTGCCAGCGTCATAAAATTTGTATTGATGAGAAATGCAAAAAAAAAAAAAAAAAAAAGTCAAAAGTACGTTATTAATATTTGACTTCCCTTAACTTGATTCTGATTGTTTCTTTGTTAGATCCTCGCCAGAACTAATGTCTGACACTCTGGTCATTTGAAACTGTCAGGAGAGAACAGCGCTAACATACCAAGGTAGTGACAGATTTCCGTGGGTGTTTTCTCTGGAGCCAATGCAGACATTATCTGATGAGAGGTGGGCAAGCTTTATTTTTTATGCCAGTCTAAGCTGTTGAAAAATTGAATGGACACACACACACACACCTCACTTTTGTTAAAGAGAGTCCCTGTGTGACATGCCTTGCCCTCTAGGATGTGAGGGGCCTTCTTATAAAAGCCTTGACTATTTTTTAAATCTTAAAAGACAATGTCTAAACTAGATTCAGCTTTACACATAAAGTTTTCTGATACTATTCTGTTCTAAAAAGGCAAGCAGTTTGGTCCTGAGCAGGAAGAAGAAATCTCATTGCTTCAGATTCGTCCGTCTGGCAGGAGCTGATGGCTACAGTCCATCTGGGAATTGACTCAGCCTTATACTCATGCACCTAACATCCTGCAAAAGAAATGGATGTAACCCAACATAATTTCCTCTTTTTTTGCCACTTTTAATGTCCAAAAATGCCTTGAAGCCAATAAATCAATAGAGGAAAACAAAAAGAAAATTGATAGAGGACGTTTGTAGGGCGGCCACAAATAAAGCACTGGCAAAACATACAAATATGCTCTACCCTGAAGGACAAAAAGATGTCTTGTGATGTGTTCTCCAAACAAATGCGGCTCTGAGGTTAGAAATACACACAGACATTTGTTCGATGACATGAAAGCCCTCTTTGCAGGGACATTGACCAAAAAAGAAAATATTCTCACATGATGGTAAGACTGAGGCACCTAATCAGACCGATCGTGACGCAGAAAAGGTTCCGGACCTTCCAGCCAAATCCGGTTTTGAAGAGTTGAATTCATTTTATTATTAGTTAAACTAGACCAAACTCTTTAACTACTGCATTTGTTTGAGCTTAATGTACAGATGTCCTCTGGTGCAATAGATGCATCTGTGGCAATACATGTCCAAAACTAATCATGTACTGTCCAAACTAATCATGTTTGGTTGCACAGTAGTGATATTTTTCCCCGGTTTCTGCGTCCTGCATTGGAAATCTGAAATTTGTCTATTTTATCTTGAAATAATTGGTTAGAGATATAAATGTGAGTCTGTGTCATCTCATAAGAAAAACAGTTGGGATGAAAATGCACCCACTTGAAAACTGGCTTTAAAATCTTGAGTATCAATTTGCGCCATTAACTATTCAGAACCAAATCTGAAACTCTAATTCCACAATAATAAGCAACCCTGCCTAATTGATTAAAATGCTGTTAAACTCTGATTCAGATTCCCATTGTGGCTCAAAAGTGAAGAAAAGAGCTTAGTCTCACAGTGCAGACACAAATCTTTAGGGCAATTTGTACTTCTGCAGGTTTCGCAGAAACCCTGGCGTTACAACCATCC
Source organism: Tetraodon nigroviridis (assembly GCA_000180735.1). Lineage (NCBI taxonomy): Eukaryota > Metazoa > Chordata > Actinopteri > Tetraodontiformes > Tetraodontidae > Tetraodon > Tetraodon nigroviridis. The sequence goes on along the minus strand of CAAE01015006.1, from coordinate 1,032,863 downwards.
ATCACGCCTAAACTAGATTGAGAAAATAGGTTTTTAAAGACTTTTTACCTTTTATTGATTCAAATCTGGGTTTTTTTTTTGAACAGGCAGAGTGGCTGTGGGGATGCATCATTGTTAGGCTGAAACTCATTAACATCGCTTGCCCATGCTCAACTGCAGTGCCAGCAACATATGTCACACCTAATCTGGCTCCAAGTGAGACAATTCCAATTAGCAAACTGTAAACTGTGCAAATTATACGAACTGGGTGGCAGACAGGGGGAGAGGGAGGGGCAAGACACTGGCAAACGAAGGGTGAAACTCACCTTATGGAACAAACTGCATGGGCTCGAGGATAGAGCCTTAGCATAACAGGGACACGCAGACATGGGCAGCTTACAACGAATAGCTGCAATAAGTAGCGGCCCTAGACAAGCATTCGTCCACTGACCCTGACTGCTCAGGCTCATTGACTAATAATACCTCTGTCTGCTGAACATGTTAAAAGGCAGCTGCTCGCCTTCCTCTCTTAGGTCAAAGATGCAATGGTGTATGGTAATAAAGGCAAGGTAAAGCAACAGCTGAATTAAAGATGAACTAAAGATGAGAAATATTCAGGGCCTCGACACACAAAGAGAAAGAGAGAAAAAAGAAAGGAAATATCAGCACTGCATCTCTTGACACCCACAGCAATGTTTTCGAGAACCACTTTGATTTATCCCACGCTTCGCTATGTGTACGTTTGGCGCTGCCAAATGGCCGGATATTCTCTCACTCTCACTGTGCATCCTCTTTTTCACCACAACGCTCCCTCCCAACCCTCGATTGTCAACGCACATTAGAGGAGAAAAGGAAAAAGCTGTAATTATTGCACTTCGGTAACTGTTGAGACAACATCCAAACACTTTGGACACCATCGAGATGGTTTGGCAAGATGGTGAGAGGAGCAGAGCTTTTGAAACGAAGGAGCTGCACCTGCTGAATGGACATCGTGTGAAGGCAGAGTGGGAGTGGGGGTGGGAGGGGGGTAATGGAGATTGCAACAACACACGTTCTCAGAGTCAAGGCTCGGAAAAACTTTCAAAACCCTTTAAAGGTTAAAATTGCTCTTAATGTGAGGCAGGGCGTAAAGCATTTAGACTGCTTCGTAATTTCACATTTAAATGGGCGTGCACCATTACTGTGGCCTCGGAATTTTGCCTTCAAATGTGTTGGGTCATTTATTCGGTTTAAATTGCCTAATTATCAGTAAAATGAAAAAAGATTTGAATCCATGCAGTGCAAAAACAAAGACAGGATCAAGAAACTATTGTAATTACCCTCATCATTTCTACTTTACTGAAACATTCATTGTTCCTCTCAATCAGACAGCATTAAATACAAATGCCTAAACAGATAAAAACCATGACTCAGCGGAAATTTGTTTACAGACCACAGCTGTCATGTCTTCCTGACAGATATTTCAAAGACTGCATAACACATAAATTGCGGGGAAAAAACAAACGAGATCTTTCTGAAACTTGGCAGAGAGAGAAGATCTGCGGATGGATCATATGAGTCACATGGACCGAGGCGGCTGATGGCCTGAAGATGATCTACAGGGACAAAGAAGCCCTCACGATTCAGAAAAAGAATGAGGAATTTAGGAATTTTAGCTCAAAGGGGTTCACAGAATGATACTTCGACATTCAAAAGAAATACTGACAGTGGAAAGAAAAAAAAGGAAAAAAAAAACGATGATGCGACAGCACCAGCTTCATGGTCCAAATCTGGTTGTTTGCACTTACTTGCACAAAGAACCAGCTTTTAAAGTTTTAGTTCAATCAGAAAACATATCAGCTGAGCACTTTCCCAAGAGAAGTCATGGCTTTTTAATTTCATATTTTCTGCGTAGGTGATTCCAATTTGATTCTTAAATAGCTTCAGCTTGATCATTTGCATATTGCTCCAATTTACCATTAATAAAAACTTTTTTTAACCAGAGGTAAATAGATATGGACAGTTTTAGAATGAGTCATGATGATCATCATACGCGGCAGGAAAGAAGTATTAAACGTGACAGAAAGCAGCTCAGCGGTGCGGTAGGAATCATAGGGCAATTACACTCCACATTATCACTTCAGTGCCATTTGCTCCACATTCATTAGCCTGAGATAATGCACAGACACAAATACATGTGCGTGCAGCTGCCGTGCACATGACCTCCTTTCAAAGATGCATACATCAAAGGGTCAAAATCAAAGGCCTGAACAAGCCCTTCACTCGACAAACGCTCCATTCATGTTTCCTTCCGAAACAAAGGTGTGTTTGAATGCAGCAAATCAAAGATGAGGGAAAGCATTGCAGACGTGTGCGCAACTTGCAGGGAAGCCATACGGGGTCTGGGGCTTTCTCTGATGCTCCAAAACCACCAGAACCAGCACCAGCCACAACAGATCTTATATCATTTTGACTAGTTTTAAAGGCTCAGAGGTTGGGTCGGCCTCGTGCACGCTGCACCAATAGCCTCCTCCCACGATGATGTCACGATGCTCTTGCCGCACCCCGAGGACACATCTCATCAGTGCTGCTGCAGAATTCTTGAGAGGCAATTAACTAATCTCAGGTGACACTTGTTTTCCCCCTTTTAAATAGATGTTTTTTTTTCTTTAATTCTTTTTACTTTGCTCTTGCTTTGGCGGAGGGACCTGTGAGCCAATCTGGCAACAACAAAGACCCCCCCGCCCTCCGCCCAACCAGACCTCCAGTGACATGGAGCAGGTCTAGGAGTTGTGGCCATTCTCCAGTGGCATGCTATCGATTCGGCAATCTTCCCTCTTCTCCCAAGAGTGCCTTTTCCCTCTGTCGCCTTTTATTATTATTCCCACCCCCTGAAGCTCTTTGCTTTTGTGCAGTCCAACAAAGACTGTCCATCTGAGGGTTCTCCTCTATTCTCTGAAATCTTGTAGACTGAGGTTAGCTTGTTTCTTTCTAGGTAAAGATGGAGTCAAGGCTAAAACTTGTATGTGCTGCTTGTTTGATACTACAAATAAAGGCTTTGATGCATATTAAGTTGCAGAATAATGCCCAAACTTGCTTTCTTTGGTTTATCTGAACTGATTCTTGTGCTGTCTTCCTGTCTAGTTTTGTCCCTGTGCGTCTCTCTGTCCTTGACTGTTAATAGTCAACACCTGTGTCCTCCCTGAGTCACTCCCTCCTCTCTGATTGCTTTCTCTTGCTCTTCCTCACCTGCGTCGTGTCCTTCTGCCCTGGTGTATCTAAGCTGCTCTGTTTTGTCATATCTGATGTCCGATCAAATCTCCTGTGTTGCCTTCTGCTTCTCTGAAAGTGTCCATGTTTTGGACCTGCTATTTTTTCCACCTCATTCCCCTCTTGTGCGTCCCCCGACTGTTTGGGTTTTCATTCCCAGTTCAATTACTCATCATGTCCTTAGTGGATTTATGTTTGTCCTTCGTAAACTATCACATTCCCCGTGCACAGTTTCTGTGCTGCTCTCAGTGGTCAAATAAATCACGTTTAAAATCCTGTCTGCCTCGTTGGTCAGCGTTTGCGGTCCTGTTCTGCCTCCCATGAGGAACTTTGACCTTGACCGATAAAGATTTTTTTCAGACTTTTCATGTCTCATTTGGCTGGTGACCTGACCAGGGTGTGTCACCCCCCCCACCCCCTTCCCCGACCTGGCAACTCCTGTGGTAGGAAAAGATGAGAAGATGGATGGATGGGTGGATGGATGAATGGACAGACACAGTTTAAAACTCAGTTCTGGGTGGGGCTTAACTTTTATAATTATAGAACAAAGTCTTATAGGTAAGGTGTTGTATGCAACTAAAAGTAATGACAGCATAGAGGAAAAAGTAAAAACTTTGACACTGAAATTAAGAGATTAATGCAGTTTCTACCAGCTTTAGTCACATTTGTAAAGTTATACAACATGAAACATGAGCTCCTTGAGAAGGAATACTGAGGCGATGTTTAATGGTCATGGTGCAACCAGACTTTTTGTTGTTGTTATTGCTGTACTTATTAAAGGAAAATATGATAGATAAATAAATAAGAGCACAGAGGGTTTTAGCATCTTACACATCTTTTAACGTCTTATCTCAATCAAAAACAATGTCAGCTGTGTTTACTAGTTATTGCTGCTACATCCATATAAAAACTGTCAAGATGTTCTTATTGCAGACACATATGTGGCTGAAGATGACTGTTTTTATGCCGTTATGTTAAATTAAGGCTGCTTTACAATGGCCGGCTGCTGCAGCTTGGTTATAATTTGGTGGAACTATCTTTTTATCAATCAGCTTTAGTGGTTTGACAATAAGATAAGGAAGGTAAATCAGCTGGCTGGCCAACACTTACAGAAAGATGTAGCAGGTCAATATATTATGTTTATCATTAAATGGATGAAACTGCAAACTTTTCTATCTTCACTGACCCTCTTTTTGATGCCTCCACCAGGTTTACAGGTCTTATTCTGCGGAGTAATTGAATGTAGGACAATGAAATCTGATACAGATAGTAAAAAGCCCAAGAGGATAAAATGTAATCACTTTTTATGATCCTTTAACTTTTCATCTTTCACTATCAGGTTCGAGAGCGTTGGTTCCCCCAATATTTGCCGAATCATCAAATACCTAAAATGCTCCCCGGCAAACGGTGATACAGGCTTCTTTAAGGACATTAGCGGAGTCTGAGCGCTGCCGTTCCACACTGCAGATATCTGAGCTAAAAACTTTGGTAATTACGTTATTCAGGGTGAGGTAAAAATCTTTACAGGTCAGACATTTTTCATCTCCTCCATCTTTAGACACTCTTATAAAATACTAAAATCATGCAGAACTTAGGAGTAATTACTAGGAGTAAGTACTCAAGCATCAATGCTTTTTGAAATTGTATGAATAAAGTGTCTTAAATATTTAATTCATAGAGTAACCCTTGAGAAGCTTTTTCTACAAAAGTACAAATTTAAAATGGCAGTTTTGTTTCAACCAACGACAAAAACAAAGCAGCTTCACCTCCGATGGAGAGGAAACCAAGGTAGCTTATGAAAGTGAATCTAAACGCCAGGTGGGAGAAATAGTTGAGTAAAGAAAAACGTTCTGAAGCAGAGAAAATAACTATCCTGGATGATGGACTTGATGTGTATGGAAACAAGGTTGCAAAGTAAACAGGCTTTCTACATTGATGTGCAGGCAGCCGTCTCAGTTTCCCATTCAGTTTCCCATTCCAGGAGCGAGCCACCGCCTTCTAATTTCATCCACTACACACCTAACGTGGCTATCAGAACATACTGGGCTTGTTTTGAAATTGAACATAAATTAAAATATTCGTGATGCCCCGTCGCAACTGTTTCTCTCAGATGGCAGGAAACAGATGCTTATCTCAGACGTTTTTAGTTTCCGGTGTCATCACTCCCCAGAGAGGCAGCGTATTAGCATCCAGATCCCAGACCTCAATGATGAGAAAACTGATGAGAAAACATCCCGAAAACTTCCCTGCGGTGGATGCGGGGATGATGGCAATGCACAGAGACTGAAAGTTCATAAAGCAATATTCATACTGGCCAGAAGCGACGCTGACAGCCACAGAGAATGATGGGAAATTTTGCAGCTTTAAATAGCCTGTCAAATTATCAGGCCGCATGTGTGTGTGGAGACAAGATGGCCTTTAAGGCTTCACTTCCTTTATGGTGCACTTTGCTTGGTGAATTTCACTGCGAAGGGAAAAGACGTCCGACCACAGAAAAACAGTTCAGCACTCCAGACTAGATTTTAGGAAGTGCCACTTCTCCGGAAAAACCAAGGGAGTTGTTAACGGTGGGCGCTGTTAGCTGGTACTGCAACACTCTGCAAAGCCACTATTTTTTTTAGACACTTCATTTGTGTGTGTGTGTGTGTGTTTTATGTAGAACACAGCATAACCTACAAGTTTATATACAAGTTTACCCAAGTCTAAAGGTGGCATCAATTACGGCTACACGAGAGGACGCTTTCCTCTGCAGATGAACTGCCAGAACGGTTAGAGAAGCCCCTCGAGGAAAAAGGAAAACCGATTTTTCTCTCCACTTTACCGCAGAGACAGTTGCTTTGAGTGACAGATTCATTTGCCAGGTTTTGTGGGCGGATGTTTATGCAAATGCCTCTCCTCCTGTGGGCTGAAATAGCCATCCAGTGACAGGCCAAAACTAAACTGGGTTGAAAATTCAGGAACATGCAAGTGAGAAGCATAGTAACTGCATGTAATTTCCATCCCACACCTCTTACACTGCAAAAACGAGTGGGCTCGATTATAAAAATTTAGTTCAACTAGAAAAGATATGTTAAATTTGTGCGTGTGTGAGTGTGTGTGTGTGTGTGTGTGTGTGCAAACATCTTATTCTGATTACTATCAGTTCAAAGTGAATGCGTCACATACTGATTCTGACCTTTTTTTCCTAAGGATTTATCCTAGCACCTACAATGGATGCCACTTTACATCTTTTCGTTTTCTTTTTTTACTTGGCAGCAATTTAAAAATAATATTAAGACATCCCGTTGAATATTACACAATAATAGAGGAGAGAACCCATTTGTATAATAAGAACAGGGATGAGCTTTTTATCTACAGAGACTCATTATCTGCATTCATATAGAAACCTTTTTGAAGTCAAAGGCACAAGAGCGCAACAGAGCGATGCCTTTGATTAACTGTGGGGGCGGGGGGGGGGCTCGGTCTAGATACAGAAGGAGGATGCTGTGATGTCAAAGCACGACCTGACGTTACAATCAGAAGGTGTAGTTTGTCTTCTTTGTAATTATGCACTTTTGCTCATGACATGTCAGTGCTTGCCGCATTGTTGCAATTTTGTTGTTGCAACATGGCATGGCCCTCCATCAAAAACCCCTCTGCTCTTTGACAAGCATTATTTTATGTCCTCTGTGTTAGGAAACCCGAGTTAACGCATGTGAGTGTAACTGCCTTTGGTTGGGTCAGTCAGCAACAAGTAGGTAACACGTTTTGCTTGTTAGATGCTTTTTTTTTTTCAATGACCGTGTCAAATATTTTAACCCAAGAGGTTTAATGTGGCAAATAAATTAAGCAATTAAAACAGGAATTTGCAATTAAGCTTTTATTTTAAAAATAAAGATCCTAAATAATGCTTGAGATATAATTGATGCCACATTTTAGCACCCACGGAGGGCAGATGAGAAAAATATATCTATTTAGTATGAAGGTTATTGTAGTATAATAACAAAACTATGTCCAAGTGTGTGTCCAGATCAGAATAAATCTCACACACTTGACCTTTAATTGCACAAGTAGAACGCTTTAAGTACTGGGCAGTTTCCTGTTCATCATTCCCTCTCTCAGGACACCGGGATTGAATTAGTTGAATTACATTTTAATTAGACGGTCAGAGACGAACCATATCTGTGAGGAGAAACAGACAACTCTGAGGCATTTTCAAGGAGAATTTCCGAGGAGAGGAGGGAGTGTGTGGACACACAGTAGCAGAACACAACATCTACGGCTCCGTGGCATTCACAGCACAGACAAAAAAAAGGATTCAAATCAGGAGCCAAGCATGAAGATTTCAAACGCAGTCTTACATATGATGTGGGCTAACGTCCATCCTCAGAGTCTAGGGAGGATTTAACTGTATGATCTCCTCATTGCATTAGGGAAAATAGGAAAATAAAATATTATTCTGATGGAGATTATTGCTGTGTTCTGTGTTATGTCTAATTTTATCTGCGTGCACTAATGCAGGAAATGCAGATTTTCGCTGTGCCGTGATTGGTGGCCTGCTAATAAATGGGGTCCCCAATTATAAATTAATTAAGTTATCTTGTACCTAGATTGAATATAATGGGCCTGAGTTTGGTGTCTGAAAACACTTAATCGTATCCAGGCGCACTAAATTTTATTTTGGGACTCCACGTGATGCCTGCGGCATTGCATCCTGTTTGTAGCTCAGCTGTGACAACGCAAGGCTTTAATTTAGTCTGAGGCAGTTTGCACGAGAATCAGGGCTGGCCTGCCGCTCCCGAATCACCGTGCTGCCCAAGCTGAGCCTCAACACCACATCGGATGAGCCGCAGTGCGATGCAGGTGATCTGCATCGTTTGCCAGGAGAATCCTTTGTGGGCGACAATCTGCACCAATATCATCTGGTCTACTTTATATTCAACTTCACAACTGGCCAGTTTTAGCTTAAATACGTCTGTTTTTCGTGTCTCAGATGAGTCCCTTTAGCGTTCACGTGCAAGCACACCGGTGGCTTCAGCACAACATGAAACATGGCATCAACTTTTGTGGGTCACTGTCACAGCGCAAAATAACTTAAACAGCACCTCGCAGCTTCATAAATTTTTACACCTTGAATCTGGGCCATTGGAAAAATATACGGTTTATGCATATTTCTGCACGGACGGGGAACCACTCGCCACCTCCCTGATTATCATGGTCAAACATAAATCCTTGGTAAGCATTTTACTTGGGCAGTGTCCTGTAGCGTCTGAAGCTGTGGGATTGATTGGATTATAAACCCTCCTCACGTGAACATAAGAGTCAGACGGTCGACACTTTTATGCTGGACTTAAAATATAGGATGAAATTAGATTCATCCTGTGAAAATTGGTAGAGTGAACGAGGCAGAAATTTCACTGCAACTCAAAACTAAAACAAACACTGCAGGTCAGCAGTGAACCAAACAGATTCTGCGCTGTTGAGCTGAGATCGCTCCTTCACTGAATTGGAAGTAAAATGGCCTCCAAGTGTACTGAACAATGGCGCTGAGTATAATGCAGTCTGACTACTGAGTGACTTGACTGAGATTCAAAGTGAATAAAAGGCCTCACTATGTGAAGCATCCAGGCCGCGCTGCTGCTGCGGCACTGGGGACTTTGGCGGGTGACGCTGTGTTAGAGGGCTTCGCACACATTTCATTTGCCAATAAAGCCCCCCCCCCCCCCCCCCACGTCACCATTTTTGTCCATTTTTCCACACTGGCACCACGTCGCCGGAACAACTGAAAAAGAGCTGCAGAGGTAAACATCCACAGCATGTCTGGAAGTGTCCCTGAGACCGAATCGGCTGTTAGTATTTGCAGTTAGTCTTGTCTGAGGAGCCGATTCTAAGCTTGTTGTTATTTTTCATAGCCGCCATTTTGAAATGTAACAATTCAGTTAGACTGCTGAGTAAATGTTTTGTTTTTCAATCAAGCAAAAAAAAAAACAATAGGGTGGGCCTCAAGCCTGCTAAGTTCAAATTACTTGCACAAGTGATACATTTCCAAGCCCGCTTTGAGGATTGATTAAATATTTTTTCCTTGAATATTTTGTACATGTGAGCCTATGTAGAATTGTCGCTTTTCCAGCCCTGATCTGACACACCCCCACTGTGGCATTTGCAATATGCCAAGTCAGTGGAAGCAAAGATCAGCCCAGCCCGCTGTTGTGAAATAATAAGTCATTTTGAGGTGGATGCTGCTACGACCGTTACAGGCGAAGATTTCGGAGATGTGAAACATTCCTTTTGAAAGAGAGGAGGCTGTTTGACCCCGCTCCCTGAATCCAACTAAAACAAGACCAAAAACACGGTCATTTTCCTCAGGCAAGGCCAATGTAGTATGTCAGCTGAGCCGCAAAACACGAACAGGCCTGATGATGTTGCCCTTTTGCCTGGAGCCAAGTGCAATTTTGGGCGATTTGAGCGCTACATTGTAAATTTAGGGATTAAGACTCGCACACATGTAAACACCAGATTTTGGACAGGATTGGACAGTGAAAGGCCAGATATCTGGGTGAGAGCCGAATCTAAAATCTCCACTCCCGTCCATGATGGCTAAACACCTTTTATATCTCCTTGATTAATCTTTTCAGAAGCCATGCACTGGAGAATATAGAATTGCAACAAAGTAAAGATAATGTGTCGTACACATCAATCTGGATTTTATTTTTTGGCCTTTTTTTCCCCCGTAACTGCAGCAGAACCACTAGATGTTCATCTGTGAGCAAGGAAAGAGCCAGAACATGTTACCGTCAGAGAACTGACACAGACAATAAGCCACCCACCATGGGCAGCTCAGACTTGTCAACCCGCCTGACTCGTATACGCGTGACGTGGGAACAAGCACGCAGGCGAAACAGGCTGAGGTAACGTCTGTCTCCACGCAAGCGCCGACGTTTAACTCAACTTTGAGTCAGGAAAGGCAAAGGCAACAATCACAAAACCCGGCGCCCCAAACCTCATCAGAGCAGTTCAGCGTTCTGTCGTATTGTCGCACTTTTCAAAATGTTGCCATTTGAGCAGCTTTGGTCTCTTTGTCTATGTAATTACCTGAAAGAGCCAAACAGCTTTAACCTTTAAAAATGTTGCTTTCCGTCTTTTGCATGCAACACAGAGCGTACCTTCCTCTGTTGCGGTAAACAACATTAAAGCCGGCTTTTTTCTTTGATGAGCAATCCCCACCTGATCAGAGATCAGCCACTCTTTACGAACGGAGCCTTTGTCAATTGTTTTTGCGAGGCTCTTGTCTTCATCCGGAAGACCCACTCTAACGTCGCCATGCCTTGTGCTTTTTTAAAACCCAGCGGTGATCTCAACGTTATCCAGATGAAAACGGATTTATTCAAACCCAACGACCCTAAAAATAGAAGCTCGTGAAAAAACCTTCTGGGGAGGGGGTTGGAAGAGGGATAAGCTCTGCTCTTAAGCTGTTATTAACATGCTGATAGAAAAATGTCAAAATGTTTTCAAAGCAGAGGGTTTTCTGTGAAAATCAGTATGATGGGATGTGAACGAGGATTTTATTTAATGTTGTCTGGCAGAAACACGTAGTCACGCGTCCTGGTGCTGCTTCGTGTGCTACCTCACTGCAGGGCTGTGTGTAATGGCTGTGTATGTTTGTTTAAAAGCTCTGGTGTGCGTGCACACTGCTCCAAAATCAGTTGCCCATTTGTTTATTTGTCTATTCCTGTGCATCCTGATCATGTGACAGAATAGTTTCCCAGTTGCAGGTGGCAGATTTCTAATCAACTGCGGCATCTAACGCTGTGGTTCAGCTAGCTGCTGTTCCTTTGGCACGTGCCGCAAGGAAACTCGCATTGTCCCCGCCATCAGTACCACTGCACCCAAGTGTGTCTGGGTTGACTCATTATTTTTGGTCCAGCGTGTCGTGATTAATGCCCCTCCAATACGTGCGGTGGTAAACGAACCTCATCTCTGAAGCGTGCTACGTACGTCCCTGGGGTTTTCCCTCTGCCGCACAATCAAAGGCAGGTGACTGTGTCAGGAAATGAAGGCCTCCATTGTTAGCTATATTGTGTATACCCACCCACGCACACTCATCCACCTACTGCTACGTGGAAGGGGCACAGAAAGGCTTGATTACGGCATTTTTGCAACTCGTTATTGTTGAACGTTCATTATGATAGAAATGCAGCAGCTCTACCTCCTCCCCCTTTTCAAATGCAGCTAACCTATGCCGACTGTTGACTTTTCTTTAGCACGTCTGCAAATATTTCCAGTCCCAATGTTTGTTGTTATTTATTTGGAACCGCAAAGGTTATAAAAGGCTAATAATGCTACGTGTGCTTGTTCAGTATGTATACTGAAGTTTGTGCTTTTTTTAGTTGTTTCTTTTTTTCAGGAAAATGTAGAGAGATGGAGAAATAACACTCAAGCTCTTGTTAGGGGGGGCTGCTTTAATATTTATGGAAATAACTTAATTAATCTGACAAAAATATTGTGATTTGTTAGCTAGTGTTAGCATAATGTTAAAGCAAAGCAAGTCTGTGTCAGTTCCATTTTATTTTCTAAAATATTTAGCTCATTTTAAAAAAAAAAAGGTAAAATTATGTTTCTTTGCTCTATGTGGACACTTCTGATCGCCATCTTAAAACATGTTTTTATTCTTATTTGATGATGCTGGTGCATGGTGATGCTCAAACCCCTAGAACTGATCTCCACCGTTGCTAATACCATTTATTTATTCAAAGTGGGAGCTGTCTTCATGTTGGCCAGCAATTCACATTTTGTAAAGATGATAAATGTACCACACACACACACACACACACACACACACACACACACACTTACACACTCTTTTGGGTTTGCAGCCATTTTAATCCTGAGCTGATATGTAGGGAAAAAAAAAAAACAGCCATTTTAAATTCACAGCACTGATAGCGCTGCTTGAATACAGTCCGACCAAATGAAAGATCCCCTTGAGGTGGTTTGCTTCGTGCTGCTGTGGTCTTTACTACGCCCGACTCCTCCGGCAGCATCGTTCTTTACGCCGCCGTGTTTCTGAGTCAATGACAGTCTACATTATCTATGTGTGCTCTTTGTTTCATGGGCCATCACACTTCAAACATGCAATAAGGACAGAAGGGAGTGATTGACGTGCACATTTGACTGACATGACTATGGCTAGGCATACAGTGGTCCCTAAAGCCTACGTCTACTTCAACAAGAGAGAGGCAGATAAGAGGGTACTCACCTTCCTTGGGAGGCCGCTTGACTTCTGCACTCAGATTGCAGATTTGCCCACCTTGCAGCTGGGGTGACAAACAGCCCTCTGTTTGTGGATTTAAAGGTAAAACCACGTTGTTAAGCATGAGCATACTCTCGGATTCCCCGTCGCCTAAATGCTGAGGACAGGTGCATTTTGTGTACACGATCCCACAGGTCTCCACTGTCCCTTTCTCTAATTTCAGGCAATTTTCCAGCCATGTGCAGAGCACTTGACACCCGAACTGGCTGGGGGTAGCCTTATTCAACACCAAAAACTCCACGATGGACTTTTCCTCCTCGTCCAGCTTCTGCGGCGTCAATCCGTTATAATCGTAAGGGAAAACTCTTCGCAGTTGGACGAAATTCTTGTCATAGAGCAAAAAGACATAAATATTTTTTGTATCGCACAGGTACACTATAGACTCGTTGACTTTAAGCAATTCATTGATCTTTTCGTGTGAGTAATGGTCAAACTGATAAGCAAGCAAAGAATATTCAGAGCAGCTCAAGTCTTGCTTGTATAGCTTCAGGTAGATGCTGTATTTGGTTGGGTCTGGGTTCTCCAGCGTCCACGTACAGTTTGTGTAGTTCTTAGGAAACATCTCAGTCACCGAGTACGATCCATAAATGACCCCCTTCACCAGCGTGGAACACCAATAATCTTGGGCACCAGTTAATCCGAACATAACCAGAAGATAGGTGGAAAATATATAAATCAACAGGTTGCGAACAGCCTTCATCCTATGTCATTTGGCCTGCAAAGAGAGACGGAGAGAGTCACACAGGGGAAATTTTTAAAGCAAAAGGACATGATGGATGGTCTATGTGGAGGCTGAGGGATGCGCTTCAAGCATTCGCTGTGACATCTTATTAGAGACACGGGCGGGGTAGGGGAAGCGGGGTACACGCACTGACCTCGGCGAGCGTCTTTCGCGTTCCCGTCCTAAACGGAACTATATTTTGTGCAAACATTGCCACCTTGTGGTTACTTCCGCCATTATCGTTTATTTATTTTTTATTTTCATTTTTTTATTATTTTACGTTTGGGGATGGCGGGGGGGGGGGGGGGGGTCGGGGGTTGGCGCAGTAATGTGAGTCATTTAGACATTTGAATTTAGGTCGGACTCGGTGTGACACAATCTCTGATGGGTCTCAAAGGCGCTGGATCAGAATGGCTGGTAACGCAGCGCGGACCGAGGTGATGCCCGCGTCCGCGTCTTGCTGCTGCAGGAACCAACTGCTCCTTTTACGCAGTTACCGGGCTGATATGTTTTTAAAGTCCAGCCTTTTCCTCCCTACTCCATCCCGGCCGCAATAAACCATGTATTAGTCAAAGATGGGGGGGGAAATTCCCCACCAAAGACACTGCAAATCTCTCTTTCATTTCTGTGCGCCTCTTTCGTTTTGCGCGCGCTGGTTTTCCACCAAACGCGCACGCTGTGTCCCTAAATTTGAGGGCTCAACGATTTTGACGATATAATTTAACAAAGAAGCGACGTGCGAGCATGTGTCTGAGTGCAGACGCGCACGCCCAAGTGTGCCCGTGCGTGAGAGAGCGGAAAAGAGAGAGAGAGAGAGAGCGCGAAGGAGAAAAGAGAGAGGCAGAATGCATTGCAATGTCCTGATTGCTTTAATCCTACAGGCAATGCAGCTGTGAGCAGTGTCACAGCAGAGCACGCGTACATGCGTGCGTGCGTGCGTGTCCCGAACTGTGCGCGCACGCGAGTGCCGTGTGTGTAGGCGTTGAAGCCCAACTCGGATAGATTACGCGCTATAGTCCGGATAATAAGGAAAATGTGCGCGTTTTTCCAAGTTCCGCGTCAAAGCCGCGCAACAGCACATTTCCAACGACGCTGCGTGTCGCACGATGAACAGGGGGGATAGTGTGGAGTGAAAGCAGCTTTTCTAGTCACGATAAGCCCCGATGAGTCCGCAGGATCCGCGGACGAGGCGACACCGACTAAAATCAGTATTCTGTAGGCAAGAATGGTTTTATTGCCAGGATGGCTTGAGGGGTTTGGGGTTGTTTGGGGTTGTATTTTATTTTTTTTGGTTGTTTTCGTCTTTTTTCCCCCCCAAGACCACACGAGGACATCTGAATAGCGACACGGGCTGCATCTCACGCAGTGTCAGTTCGACGCACGGCGCATCCAAAGTGTTTTTTTAGCCTCCCCAAACACGGATCTGCGCTTAAAACCCCCCGAATTAAGCACTGGGAGCAAATAGCAGCAAGGGAACAGCTCCATGGCGTCACAGCGATGGACAGACAGGACTGATATTTCACCCAGGCAGGATAAACTTTAACGGACATGACAGATGAGCTTTCTGCAGCCCCCCCGTTCATTGATAATAATGCAAACTATTCTTACCTTACACTGCGGAAGCTATGGCTATTTTTCCAGCATACTTGGCCACATCCTTTATTAATAAATTCTGCAGCCCTCCAGTGAATCGATACTCCCCATTTCCCGACAATAGAAGTCCGGCGCAACAAGATGGTTTGGTGGATGCAAATAAAAAATGCGTTACACTCCGGTCTGCCCGCGCATATTCCTCGTCTTCTGGTTCTCTTCTTTCTTCTGGGTTTTTCCCATCAAATCGGAGCGCAACAGCACACGCCAGCCGCCGAGAAAGAGGGGAGGACAGAGAAGGGGTGGGGGTAAAAAGAGAGAGACGAAGAGAAATAGAGAAAGGGAATTCTTGGAGTGATGAAAAAGCGAGCGCTTCTTACAGAAAAGCCATAAATGAATACGGCAGACTCTGCGTCTCTATTCCCACTGAAAGATTTTTTTTTTTTTTCTCTCGTCGCCAGCAAGTCGCTCGCCCCCCTGTGGAAATAATGCAGATGGGAGAAAAAGAGATCCAGCAGTGGGTGGATGTAAAATGTTGGGGGCCAGTGAGTTAAAACGGAGGAAGAGGCGCGCGGTGCCTGGTGCTTGCAGAGCTCCTGGAGCAGGCTGCAATATCACGTCACACACTCAGCCGCCAAGATAAAGCACGTACGTACGCTCCTGCCGCTGCGTCTGGAAGCGCCAATACTTTCATCCCTACCCTCCTCCTTCAGCCTTTTCTCTTTTTTTTTCCCCTACATGTATGTCACCACTCAAATCGAGTCAAAAGACCACCCCCACCCTCTTTTTTCCCCCCAAACTGGACCCTCGTTCCTGGTGTGCAGACCTCAGCCCGCGTCAGGAATATCTCGCGGATGTCTTTTATCAGTATTATTTTGCGCTCCGCGGCATTAATCTGGGACGTGCGTCTGGACATTTTTGCTTTTCTCTGCTCAAAAAGCAGCGGGCGTCGTCCGGGCTTGTGTGGCGCAGCGTCGCCGCCTCGGTGCTGCCGGTGGGGGGGTCGAGACAGACGTCGGCGGGTCACAACTTGTGCGCACTTTCGGAAACTTGGTCCAGATGAACCGTAACAAGTGCATCGCCGAGCTATCTGCATTCTTCTACAGAGGCGGGGCTTTTGTGTGTCCGTGTGTGCGTGCGCGTGTGCACCGGGGGTGGGAATGAAACCACTGGATCTACAGCTGTAATATTATTCTTGCTTTCAGCTGCCCCGTCACTCTGCATTTCAGACATTTATTTAGCAATCACGGGTTAATTAAATCCACTGTGGCCCCCCCGGGCCTCCGACAATGCCACATCAATGCTGAAATGGCCTCCACTGCCTACTGGCTGGATTCTGGGGTGAAAGGAACTGTGATGCATAATTAGAACGTACGTTCCTGTGAATGGCCGTCTGATGACACTGCACCTCCTGAAGATAGAGGCTTTTCGATCCCATTTTTATATCTCTATTTTTTATTTTTTTATTTTTTTTGCCTCTAGGTTGCAGTACAGCGTCTGGGTCCTCTCTTTTGAATGGCAAATTAATTGGCTAAGATTTCATGCACGGTGGAGGCTGGTTGATTTGCATATTATAATAAGTGAAATAAGAAATGAACCATAGCAGACAGCCTTGGAGGTATAAACCTTCAAGCTTTAAAGATGTTTATTTTACTTTATTTTAAACCTTGTAGATTCCCTTAACCTTCATTAGCCGGGTGCTTTACATCTGGCCATTCTTGCTACGAGGAAGCTTTGACAGGTGATGGGTGTCTTTCTGGTGCCTCAGCACAGCACCGTGCTGGGCTGGGGTGTTTACCGCGGTGCCTACCTCTCTCAACACCTACGGAGGAGATCCAACGCCTTCGGAGTGGTCTGCTGCCATGGCTTGCTGCTGCTGTAGCTTCTTGCTGTAATACCGCTGGTCCCCAGGCAGCGGGCTGAACATCAGGCGTGACCTGGAGACAACCAACTTTCCACAGCAATAAGGAGAACTTTGCTGCTTAAGGGGTGGAAGAAATTTGTGTAAAGCCTAATTAAAATATTGGAAAAGCAATCATGCTGTCACGTGAAGTCCATTTGGTAAATGTTTTCCTTCTCAGAGAAACACCTGGCAGGATTTTAAATACGGGCCATTTTTCCTATGTTCCATTCACAACGATGCCTCTTGGTTCCATCTCCAACAGATTGGACTGCTGAACCCCGAGCTGTATTTATTAATGCACAGATTTTCAAATACGGACACTCCAAACTGATGCTGGATTGGTTTTAGCAGCCACAATCACGCCTGGCCGACCGGTTTATCCTCAGAACTGCAGCGACGCTATCACATGTCATTTTATTATTTTATTTCTTGCCAATAACTGAAGGACCTATTGGAGCAAATGGATTTTGAATAATTCATGGCGTTGCATAAAGAATAGCCCCTTCTTCACCTGTTTCTGTCTGTGTGACTGAGCGTGCGTGTCGCATCTGTTGGAAGATTTAATAGCCTTCGTGTTGATGGTAACATCTCCCGCCATAAACAGAAGTCTATCGATCATGTGATAAACGGCCATTCTCAGATTCTAGCTAACCCATGTGAATCAACGAGCGTCAGTGTTTACAAACCGTCTCTGGAAGGTGATCGTGGTACCCGGTGCTTAAATTCACAGGCTTTTACCTAATCTGGGGGCCCAGATGGGCTAAATTTTTAACGCAGCAGTAAAAGGTATCCAGACTTCGGCTGTGCTCAGTTACTCACAGGTAGCCCATATGTTTGTGCACAGTGATAATGAGCCGCTCCCTCCGCTAATCTCAGCTGGCTGAGTTATTGGTAAACCCCACATGAGCTCATGAAGTTTCCCCAGGCCTGCTGAAATATGTTGTTTTCCCGTGCTGCTGTGAAATTTGCTGTTGGCTCCAGCTGGCACCACTGAGGCGATCCATTATCTTCAACAGTCAAATCTGAGAAAAATCCTGATCTTGACAGCTTCGATGCAACTTCAAACCAGGCAAAATGTAGTTTTACTGCTGCTTTCAGACATACCAGGAGGTCAACAATTTGTTGCTTAAAAAAACCCAACAAAAAACAACATGTACTTCCGTTTTGCCGATGGCAGCACTGTGTTGATATGAAGTGCAGTCTAAAGGTGGTAACGAGCAGGTTTATTTGCAGTTTGGAACCAATAGTACCTCTATGACCATTGAGATTACACAACTCCCCCAGAGTCGCTTTTGTAGAGATAAACACTGAGGGGACAGCTAAGCGTCAGCACCTACGTGTGTGTGTGTGATCTTTTGATTACTTTTATTTTTTGTCTTAAATCAAAAAATACAAAAAGACACTCCCAGTTGCTTTTAATATTTGATGGGCAAAAAGCCTTAAGTGGTTCTATAAGAGCTAGAGAACCACTGCCTCAATAACAACAACATAACATTAATGATAATAATAACAGCCCTCATTTTCTTTGGCCTTCATCTGCTATGGGCATTACTCACATGGGAGCACTTCCAGCCTCTCTAAGGCTAACACTCATCATCTAGCTCAAGTCTTATACATTCAAACCCTTCCATTTTCACTGCAGGGGTGCCTCAGGGCTCCATTTTGAACCATCTTCTTTTTTTTTAATCACTTACCTCCTTCCCTTTGGCAATATTTTCTGCAAAAACATTCCCTGTTACATGGGCAACACCCTAGCTGTACCCTCAGCAGCCTGGAGCCCAGTAGGTGCCTTATCAACAAACCCTTTCCCCCATGCTCCAGGGCTTACCTACACAGACAGAATTCATCTTCAATCCTCTTTCAGTCCATCCCAAACCATTTTTTTCTCTTCATCTGGTTGGCCATCCTTGGAGTCTGATCATCATATTGACTATCCTAACCTTTAATCCAAAGTTTTTCTTATTTACTATTTTCTGTCCGTTGACTAGTTATATCCTTATGCTATCTTGCATGTACTGTCTGACGTGTCAGTCTATGTTATAGCATGGAATTGACATTGCGTGTTCTCTGCGCGATAGAAAAACTGTGTGCCTTTGACCTCTACCATTTTTGTTAGGAATGACATTAGTGGAAGTGTTGTTTCAGAATACATCGTACCAACTAATAATTGGTACGATTGTGTGAAAAAAACCAATTACAATCTGAGCACGCCAGCTGTGGAATACTAGCTTCATTATTGTAAGTATGCTTATGTTTTTTGTTATCAAAGATCAATAATCTTGCCGATGTTAAACAAAGGCATGTAATTAGCTTCACAGTGGTAGCCTCAACTATTTTCCAGTCTGACTCCTTTAATGCTAACAGAACCTATTTGAATTATAGATTTGTGTATGAAATGTTTCTCCTGCTACGATGGCTATGTCACCATCATTGTATGCAGGCGTGTGTCCTCTGGTCCAGTGCAGTCATTACACTAATGATGTAGTGCACTATTAACAAATTAAAGTGTGGGCACTTTTCCATGCAACCCTTCAAGGGTTGTTTTCCCACCTTTTTTTTTTTTTCTTATTTAATTAAAAACCGTGACAGAAATTGCAAAAAGCGCAGAAAGCACTGCTGTGGTGATGAGGTTAAGTGCTGGGGGCAGTCTTTGCACTTATTCTTGTGGCAATCATAAACACTTGAAGCAAGTGCAAAGAGAAATCTAGGCTAATAGTATGAGATAATCAATACCTGTCAAAAAGATGCATAGTTCAGGCTCTTTGAAGATATACTGTACATGCAATCGACGTACCGGAACAAGTTACCAGCATGGGCTATCAGCTTTTTGAGCTGATAGCACTTTGAGTCTCTTTTTTAGTCGATACCAAAACAGTATTATCCACACTTATTTTGCTGGTAACTGAATTTTAAGTTTAACACAATGTTAATAGAGAGAGGAAGTCTTAAATTCCCCCTCCAAATTTTCAATGCCAAAAATGCCTCAGGAGGCATGTGAAAATAAAGTGTGATTTTGTGGTCGTAAAAGACAAAATGTTGGCAGTCATCACATCGAGTGTTTGTAATGGTTCTTCTGCCTTCTCTGCTAAAACATTCTGAACCCAAAGTCCGATTTCAACTGTGGATGACCTTGCTTGATTAATGAACTGACCTGTACTGACCCAGTCCACTCGCTGCAGTATCAGCGGTGTTGTGGCATGTTTGGGCCAAGGTCTGCTTTATGTGAAGTTTGCGGACAATCTAAATGAAAGCGTTTGCAGCCGGGCATTTGAAATGCTTTCCGACCTGAACCCTAACGATTAGTTAACGTCGCAATAACAAATATTGCTATTGTGTCCAAACAATGTGCAGGCAACATGATACATGCACACCTTAAAAAGTGGTTGTTGTCTTTATTGGTTTGTAGTTATGATAAAAGACTGTGCACCATTGAGCACAAAGTTACCCCCGCACAGCTGTTCTGTGTGACTGTTCCAAAGCATGAACATAAAGCCAAACATCAGGAGGAAGCGGATGTTGTCTTGCTTCAGAGGTTTTACATATTTCTGCAAGAGGCAGAATGCTCAGATAGAAATAAGCAGAAAGCTTTCTTCTTCAAAAGTAAAAGTGCAGCACCCATTGGGAAACAATACAAGAAAAAAAAGCTTGACTTTCACGCTGCAAAAAGGCAAAAACCCTCCAACTCTTAGTCTGTACTTGAATTTTCAGCAGTAAAGTTTGTGTATTTCATTTATTTTAAAAAAGGGTTAGGGTTGAAAAAATACAAAACAAAACACAAAAAAACCCCACAAAAAAACACAGTAGCTCATAATTGGAGTTTGTTACTAACCTTCTGGCCATTGGTGGCTGATTTTTTAATGCAAGAACTAATCCAACATCAACAGAATTGCAAAATCTCCACAAGGACCACAACTTTTTGTCTGCATTCCTTAACAAATGCCCCTCCTACCTTCGCTTTGACAATAACAAAAGCACCAACAAAGGAACCTTTGCCACACTCTTCCTTCCAAACCTGCATTCCTTAATAAATGCCCTCCTACCTTGTTTTGACATAAAAAACCCAGAAAGAGCTTTGCACACTCTTCTTCCAAACGCTGATGGGAGCAAACTGGGGGAAAATCTGCAGCCAGGCAGTAACATGTTTACCATATGCTTGGCTGTAAATATTAATAAAGCTGTTAATTTTTAATACTAGTGTAAGAGTAAGGCATCATTCAGAGATAAGCTAATTCCCGCTTGGATAATATGAGTCACACTTTTGTTTTTGTGTTTGGGCCGAAACGATGATGTCTGTGCTGCTGCTGCTGTGACCAAAACTATGTCAGCTGGGTACATATAGCTCTGCTTTACATTCTGCTCACACTTGCATTTGCCTTTTCAGTGTCTGGGTTTAGAGCTGAATTTTAAATCAAGTTTTTTTTTTTTCTCTTGGCATTGTTTCTTTTTTTGTGAGACAATGCTGCGCTGCAGGAATCCACTGGGTCTTTATCTGTTTCCATTGAATATGATTCCCAAAAACTAGGCCTCTGCTCTGCCTCGCTCTCTCTCTGTGTCTCTATCTTAGACGCACACACACCGGCACACTCACCTAACCCTCTTTAGATACATAAATATTCCATCAGCCCTCACACGGAGGACTGACAAGCATTCAGAGTTAAAAACAAAAAAAAAGACAAAAACAAAGAAAAAAAACTTAAACTATCTTTAGAAGGATATCGAACAGATTTTCTTTTTCTTTGCACTCATTAAATCTGCCTGCAAACGTGCAGTTGATGCACCACCCAAGGCCAACTGCAGCTTCACTATTTCCATCGTCCAGGCAACAGCGGGCCTTGGCCTCACCTTTGCGTTTATCACTTCCTAATTTACACAAAACAGCAAGTGAAACACTTTCTGCTGTATTATGCGTACTTTTAATCTGGTGAAAACCACAGTTGAGGGGGGCGGG